>LBNU01006284.1:8153-41095 GCA_014162995.1 Artemisia annua | reverse complement strand
TTATATAAGGGTGTTTTTTTTAGTTAAGGTAAAAATGTTAAAGTTATGTGGCGCTGACGTGCAGTGGGTGAAACTTTAACTCAAGGTTAAGACACCTTATGCTGTAAGTGTTATGAGTGATTTTATAAGTTAACACCCCACTACCCATAAATATACTCGAAAACACTTTTTAACATATATATGAACATATGAAAAATCCCCAAATCGCCAGTTAGTCACAAAAAATCAAAAGAACTTAATCATATAATAACATACTTCATCATTTTACCTCAAAAACCTATTACCCAAAATCCCCAATTTGAAAAATATGAATCATAATTTCAACTATGAAAATTAACATGAATCGAACTTTCTTACCTTGTGGGGTCTTGATATGCAACACAATTTGATAGGGGTGAGCATCGGGGCAAACCCGACCCGAACCGACAAAAAACGACCCGGTCTGAAACCGAAAAAGGAAAAAACTTAAACCGAGAACCGAACCGAGAAATAGATATCAAAACCGAAACCGAACCGAAAAAGGTCGTTTCGGTTCTGTTTGGTCCAGTTTGTTGGTTCGGGTCGGTTTTCGAGTGGATTTGCTCAACCCTACAATTTGACAAGAAATTTGACATTAAGAGTTGATCTTCTCTTCCCCATCTTTTTCTCTTCACGTCAACCACGTAGATACTACAACAAAAATAGAAAAATCCAGAATGTGGTGGAAATATTGACTATCTGGTACGATACAAAAGTTACACTTTTAGCACCTCTAGTTTCACTTTTTTGATCCTTTGTACCCCAAGTCCGATATTTCTAGTCCATTAACTCCCATTTTTTACTTTTAGTTATGAATTTTCAACGCTATATTGATCGACTAACCAATCATATTATATTCTACTCTTATACATTCAGACTTAATTGGGTCAAATATATAATAGTCGACAATGTTTCGGTTTTGGGGTGTTAGTGTAACAATGTTTCAGGGACCTGTAGACATGGGTTAAGATTCAACTCATGACCTATTTTTCTAAAAATCATCATTTACCGGTCAATTAAAACTTTAAAAGTTTACAGTAAGAGAATGCTATTGTTAAAGCAATGGACCATGTGTGTATTATACGACTGATGAGAGATAATTACCACAATGTTTACTTGTTTAGTACCATAGTTTGGTTCAAACTGAAATTCGATTTTCTATGATATTATAAGAAGGTACTCAGATGCTCTACATATTAAGGGAGTCAACTTGGATTCAGTTGACATTTAAATGTTTTAAAGTCTAGCAGTTAGAAAATTTAGAGTTGATAATATTATGATACGAGTACAATATTTAGCTGTATTCCTTTCTTAATGACAACTACTCTCTGTCCCAAATAATTGAACATGTAGTTTAATAAGCTATGACGAAATTTTCAGGTCTTTTTAAAATTGTTTCAAGTTTACCAATCTGTCAATTACCGATTATTTATAAGCAATGATTAAAAGAAATGTCTGAGGGCCATGTGTTTAAAGTATCTTGTATATTCAATCATTATTAAAAAATATATAATATGTTGAAAACTATCATTAAAAGTTACTTATAAAACTGAATAATTGAATATTTAATGTTGATACACTCCAAAGTCTAAACAGAAAAGACGCTCTTGCCATTTGCATAGGTAGTTAGGAGCTACTTTTCACATTTTTTGACATTTTATGTACAGATGAGAATAATTTAAAATGTAATCTAGTTAGTAGTTATTAATGTCACATGCGACGGAAACCCAATTTTATTTCCATTTTCAACTCAATTATCCATTTTCTACGTAAAAAAGTCATTACCAAATTTATAGCCCTAAGGTATTTCCAACAGAATAACTTTTGACGCATTAGCTTGTGACGAGCAAACAAATAGGGTACCCAACAAAATAATTAAAGCTATTGCCTGAGGATGAAGCCTTACCTTTTTATTTTTAGCTATGATTAACAAATTAATTGTAGTTTTAGGCTTATGAGTATAAAATAGCATTAAAAGACAAAACATACCCGTAAACACCATTAAAGCTGCAAAAACAAATATGCTTATGTGACTAACAACACGAAAAGCTCAAAGTTCTTTATAACAGCTTGTTGTAAAAAGCATCTTCAACAAATCTATAAATTTTCAACTTGTTAAACCTACATCCTAAACCTTTTTTTTTTTTTTTTTTTTAGCACGGCAGTTTTTATACTCCTATCTCACCTATCTCACACATAATACCTCACAATGTCTCCAATGAGACTTGAACTCACAACCTCTAGGTTAATAGGCCACTCACATACCGCTAGACCAAATGCGCTCCTAAACCTATTATTATATTTTACTTCCACATGTATAATTTTAACCGGTTAGTATTTCCCATCTTTTTCATCCAATCACTACTTTGCTCCAATGTCTTGACCATTCTTAAATTTATTTTCAATTCTTATTTGATCCTTGAATTTTAGATGGTCCAAGTAGATTTTCTTTTCAGAAATTTTGATTTGTAAAGGTTTCTACAACCTTTACACTAAACAAAGCTTATATTGTAAGTGAATTTACTTTAAATGTTCAAGCTCCAATAAGCTCTACGCCAAACATATTTCTTTGGATGACAAAGATTAATAACTTTAATTAATTAAAATACGTTCGGTTTTTATTTAGTGCAACTTTATGTCCATCTTCAACACTTTTACCAAATATGCCGATAGTCAATAATGACTAATTATAATTTGACTAGAATAAAAAAAATACACATTTTCAACCATAGATGTTAAGGCAGTTGTTAACCGAGTTTTTTTTTTTCTACATCATGTAAACGAGTCCAATCGGTTTTTTACATCACGAAGAAAGCACGAGCGCGGCTCAAAAAAGTTTAAATTTGGCCCGTGGTTGACTCAAAAGCTTGATTTAATTGTAATTATTAGAGAGTATATTAGAACCAACCCTAGACGATGCGACGTCACATGCCGAAACAAGCCGTTGAATTCAGAAAACAAGAATGTCTAGCATTTTGAAAAGTGGTGTTACAGAAATCTACCAAGCGAGCAAACTGAGAGGGCGAGGAAAGTTTGCTCGCTGTGTTCGTTATCATTTAGCACGCACACACATGTTGAAAACGGCGAGCAAATGAGGGCGAGGATGGTTTGCTCTCCGTGTTCGTTGTCATTTAGCACCCACTCACATGTTGAAATCGGCGAGCAAATGAGGGCGAAGAAGGTTTGCTCTCCGTGTTCATTGTCATTTAGCACCCACACACACGTTGAAATCGGCGAGCAAATGAGGGAGAGGAAGGTTTGCTCTCCGTGTTCGTTATCATTTAGCACCAAATGGGTGAGCAAATGAGGGAGAGGAAGGTTTCCTCTCCGTGTTCGTTGTCATTTAGCACCCACACACATGTTGAAATCGGCGAGCAAATGAGAGCGAGGAAAGTTTGCTCTCCATGTTCGTTGTCACGCACACACATGTTCCTTACTACAATATGCGTACACATTGCTTTTGTTGGGTGGGCGAGCAAACTAAGTTTTTGTTTTAGTAATTTGTTTAAAAAAATATCTAAATATTTTGGAAATAGAGGGAATCAATCTTGGTCTAGTACTCTAGTAGATCTCAAACTATAAAAAGAAAAAAAGGAAAAATGACAAAAAAAATCCAAAATCCCAAGTAAAATAAAAATCTTTAATTCCCCCTCTCTACTCCTGTGCTGAGCTAGTACTATTAAATACTTACCATAGATTCATCAGTTTTTTCAAGCTTTTTCTCTTCCCAACCATGGCTACTATTATTCCACTTATTTTTCATTTTCCTCATCATCATTAACACAACAAAAATAAAAAAGACCCATATATCCATGGTCTCATCTTCACTATTCCATCACACACCCAAAAAAAATGCCAACTTTACAACAACTACAACTCGCCCACCAAGATTTGGAGGCTGGAGAGTGTAGCTCACGCACTTCAGACGCGAGTGAAGACAGCAGCACCGAGATTGTAGGTGTGTCAGAAAAGGGAAGGGATTCATCTGTGTCTGAGTATTCGGTTGTGGATCTAGAAAGTGGGAGTAGTGATACTAATAATAAGGTGGTGGTACATTTGTTGTCAAAAGATGAAACAAGGGATTGTAGGATATGTCATTTAAGTCTTGATTTAAGTAATGAGGAGAATGAAGGAGAAAATGGGATTCCTATTGAGTTGGGTTGTTCTTGTAAAGATGATTTAGCTGCTGCTCATAAACATTGTGCTGAAGCTTGGTTCAAAATTAAAGGCAATAAGTAAGTACCCATTTTGTGCTAATCTAATTTATTTGCTTATTTCTTAAACTTGTTACTAAAATTGTGGCTAAAAGGTCTGAAACCATGGTTGACTAACCAAAAAAGTACTAAAAATGGTGGCAAGGATCTTATTTATTTATTTATTTATCAATTTGGTTATATACCCATTTGCTTATTTCTGTCTTAATGATCAAAACTTATGTTACAAATGTTAAAAGTACTAAAAATGTGGATTAGTTGGCCAAATGGTTGGAAACCATGGTTACCCGAAAAAAAAAATACTAAAAATGGTGTCAAGGTTCAATTTTTATCAATTTTGTCACATACCCATTTGCTTATTTGTGTCTTATATGATGAAAATATATGTTTGAAGGGTTAAAAGTACTAGAAATCATGTCAAGATTTGATTTTTATCAGTTTATTAACATACCCATTTACTTGTTTCTGCCTTTTATGATTAAAACTTGTTGCTAAAAATGCGGATTAGTCGGCCAAAAAGTCGGAAACTATGGTTACGGAAAAAGTATTAAAAAATGGTGTCGAGGTTCAATTTTTATCAATTTGGTCACATACCCATTTGCTTATTTGTGTTTTATATGATGAAAATGTATGTTTGAAGGGTTAAAAGTACTAGAAATCATGTCAAGATTTGATTTTTATCAGTTAATTAACATACCCATTTGCTTGTTTTTGTCTTTGATGTTTAAAAGTTATGTTACAAGGTTTAAAGTACTGAAATTTGTTTCAAGATTCAATTTTTATTAGCTAATTAAGATTCACATGGTGTTAATTGAATTGGGTTTTGTTTTTAGTTGGAGATTTTGTTATCTTGGGGGAATTATAGTTGCATTGTTAGTCATTTTGAGGTTCTTGATTGTTGGATTTAGTTGACTGTTTTGTACCAATAAAACACTAATTTACCTCTAACAACCGTATTTTCGATTTAATTAATGAGGTGATTGAAAGGTAAATGTTGGTAATTGTAAATAGTATGCAGCCAAAAAGAGAGCCCAGGTGTAATGTAAGAAGCAATAGTGACATATAGTGGTGAAAAATGTTTAAAATGTGGAGTGAATACTACAGATGGGGGGTCAACACTTTAGAGAACGAAAAGAAGGAATAATTGAGGAATTAAAGTAGAAAAAAGCTGGTTATATGAAATGATAAGATTCTTATTGCAAAAAGAGAAGTCGGTAACCAGTAATCCTATGTGTGATTTAGTATGAAAAACTTTGAATTGGTTTATTCGTCTTTAATCGTGTTGGAATTTGCTTTCTTCCTTTCCTTTTCGCTTTCTCTTTTGTACATCAAGTGGGCTTTTGACGCAAATCTACATAAGCACTAGCTTTTTAAAGCTTAAAGACTCTTTCCTATTACACACTTGTTCATATAATATGGCATATTATTCTTGTATTTATCCTTAAAGACGACATCTTTCATAGTGTTGGCATCCCGGTTTCATGGACAAAGTGACCTCAACCGATCGTTTGATAGTTGGTTTCATTTTTTAAGGAAATCTTGAAAGTTTTTACGCAATTTCTTTGCATCAGGTGCTATCTAGCACTTGTTCATATTAAAATCAATCATCTTTGAATTGTACTCATTATCTTTGTTTCTAATGACGCAACTCAAAAGTGCTTTTCTTTTCCTTATGTTTTATTGTTTAACTTCAGAACTTAACTTTTTCTTATTCCTTTTTTTTTTTTTTTTTCTTTCTTTATGTACTTCAGTACTTGTCCCTGTGTTCTTGTTAAAATGAAGTAAATTTGGTTGAAGTGCAAAATGAGATGACAGTGAGTAGGAAAAATTGTTTATTGAATAACTTCTAAGTTATGCGTATTATCACATCTTATAGATTCTGTCCTAAATAAAGAAAATAAAGAAAACAGCTAGTCGCTACATCTTTGGAGTTGCTTCTTATGAGTTTTATCAAAATCATGATTAACTTCAAAGTTATTCATATTAGCACATCTTATACAAGAAATAGTTGTCATCATGTGTTTGGTTATCTTGTACTTAACTTCATCTTGTTTTAGCTTGTATCTCACTAGTTATGTAGAAGTTTTTGTTAAATAGACAGACAGACCAGGATCCAAATTGCTTATTCTTGCCAAGTGTATATTTCTGTTTGCATTATCCAAATTGCTTATTCTTGCCAAGTGTATATGTCTGTTTGTATATTTCTGTTTGCATTATGCCAAGTGTATATTTCTAATTGCATTATGCAAGAAGGATGGTGCATTATGCCAAGTGTATATTTCCGTTAATGGCTCATATCCAAATATAATTTTACTTGAGCTAGGATTCAAGATAAATCCAAATCTAATCCTCTTTTGTCGATAGACATTCGAATTTTGCTTGTTATTTTAATTGTATGATATACTAACTTGACTTGGTACAACTTAAACACCAGAACATGTGAGATCTGTGGATCAATTGCTCAAAATGTTGCTGGTGCAAATGAGGCTGAACTAATGGAACAATGGAACGAAGCTAATGATGCCATGTCAGTGGCTACTGCGCCTGGTGGGACCACAACCACCACATCAGACACACGAAACTTCTGGCAAGGACATCGGTTCCTTAACTTCTTGCTAGCTTGTATGGTTTTTGCCTTTGTCATCTCATGGCTGTTTCATTTCAACGTCCCTTCGTGAATACAGTCGTGTTAAGTAGATGTTATTAAAGGAAAACATTCAATGAGCTATTAAATTAATCCTTCTTGTTTGATTCCACTGTGTCGGTGTGTCCCTCCTTGTAGTATGAAGTTGAGTGAATCTTTCTTATTGTTTTCATTGATAGTATTAGCATTCATGTGCTTCATTAGAGCTTGTATCAATTGTAACTTTTAAGATATGTATGGAATGTTCTTTCTTATATAGTTCGTGTTATTTCTTCTACTTTCAGAGAATAACTTTGTTTCCTGTTCAGAGTCTGTGTCATTTGTTAAGTATCCGAGATAAATCAAACAAAATAATCTTCACCCATGTGTTAATCCATGCTTGAAGTTACTATTTTTATTGAGCATTGATTGGCATGCCTAACTGGCATGCCTAATTATATGCCTAAACCTATGTGTCAGGATCTTGTTGGTTGACAGCAGGGGACCCACTTCTTCACAATCCAATAACTTATTGACACATCCATTTAGGCACATAATTAGTCACGTTTTTAGGCCTCCCAATCATTTTCCATTTTTATTTGGTTGTATGCTTGCAGCGCGTGGGATCACGTTCACGAATATTTTCCTGCTTATGATCACGACAAGGGAGTTGTTGCTGAAATTTTCCCCGTTGACTGTGTGAGCATATCATGCTCAAGATATAGCACTGTTCCTTGTGCTCTTATTGCACGTTCGGCTGAATACTTTTGCGAAAGCCATGTTGAGCACTCGATATCCTTAGGCTTTCTTCGGTGAGTAATTTGAACTTTTTTCTTGGGGTTTTCTCTATGGTTTGTTATGAACCTTGTGTATTCCAATGATACTTTGAACATATTGTCCCTTTCGACGGACTCTTGATTTGGGACTTGTTGATCGTCCTCAGGGGCGGTACCAGAAAAACTATCAAGAGGGGGCAAAAATAAAAAGTGCGTACCAGGTCGGGTCATGTCACTAACTCGACCTTTGTTGCTATAATGAAATTGATTTTACTTTGAATGAAAATGAACTTTTTTGGTATATGCTTGCATGTGAAAACCAAAACTAAAAATTGGTGATGATATGCACGACATCTAGCACATACTTACTTTTTCTGATCGATATTAACGCAAGTGGTTGAAGCAAAAATAAAAAGTTGGATAACAAAAAGTCACAAAAATCTATAGAGTAGCTCAAGAATCGAACATTATATCTCTACAAAATTGCAAATGTCCTTAACCAATTGAGTATGATACAACTATCGGATAAAATTTCACCATTATACTATTTACCCATTTATGAGAGCAAAATCAAAATCATTTAATCTTAAGAAAATCGACATTACTCGAGTTAACTTTGTGGGGACATTACTCGAGTTAACTTTGTGGGGGCAGTTGCCCACACTGCCCCCAGTGTGGTACCGCCCCTGATCGTCCTATCTGAGCTTTTTCTAACGAGTAGTATTTGTTGTTCGTATTCGGACATGTAATTTTTTGCTACTTAAAGCATATGTCCCCTTTGGATGGACACTTTCTTGGGAACTTGCTGAATGGTCTCTTGGGAACTTCATAATGTGTGAAAAGTTCACCAGTCAAATAGTTGTGAGTTCAAATCCTGTATGTGAGATAGATTTGTGTTTTATACATATTGTAAAATAGTTAGCTGTCTTTAAAAAAATAACAAAGAAAGGTATGTCGGTTTTTAGAGGTGACAATATAAACACATTGATACGAGACAAGTTAATCCGTTTGATCACGCTTTATAACTATAACAAAACGATTGATAAGGCTATAATATTTGATATGCTTTTTACCACTTTCAAATTATATAACTCCTTCGACCTATATGACCCGTTTCCTTTGATGTATTTTTACACACTTTCAACCCTTCGACCTATATGACCCGTTTCCATTGATGTATTTTTACATACTTTCAACAAACTATAGATAATAATATCCAAATTAAATTTCTTAGAAAGGTATTTCATGGACCATTTTATTGTTTGTTTTAACTTCTTGCCCTCATTTGGACCTCTTTTGGGCTTATAAGATTGTTCATTTCGGGCTTAAGATTCTATTCATTAATCATCATTAATTGAAATTTTAGTAATTTACGTTAAAAACAGTTGATATTTTTATACTTTCTCATAAAATAAGGCAGGCGAGTTGACTATATTCACGACTGAATTATTGAAAGTTACGTTAAGAGGATTACATTAAACTACTATTTTGGGTGAAATAGAATACATAAGATTAGTTTCACAAGATTTAAAATACAAAATATTAAGAGTAAAGTTTTAAATAGATGAACATTCGAAGTCAACTAAAACGCAATGAGAAACATAAAAAATATATATTAAGTTTCAATATAAAATTAAATTAACATTCCAAGTCAACTAAATCACAATGAGAAACATGAAAAATATATGATTAGTTTAAATAGAAAAATAAAGTAATACTCGAGGTCAAAGAAATCACAATGAGAAATACGAAAAATACATATATTTAGTTTCAATTAAAAACAATATTAACATTCGACGTCAGCTCAACACAATAAGAAACACGAAAGACATATATTTTTAGTTTCAATAGAAAAATCGATTAACATTCAAAGTCAACTCAAACTCGATAAGAAACGCGAAAAGTATATATATAGTTTCGATAGAAAAGTAGTGTTCATCTAGATGTGTAGCGATTGAGCACCATTGAGTTCAGTTTAGTTAAAAAGAAAAAAATATGTTTTTCAAAAGTTTATAAATATGACCAAGAGTCACCAAAACCTTGGAAAGATTATCATTTATCAATAACTAAGCGACATTAAATTCTCGTGATAGGTATGTTATACGAGTAGTTATGATATTGCGACTAGTATTTGTAACAAGGTTTGCTCATTATATAATACTTTGATATATTTATAAGTTGTAAGTTGAATGCTCTTGATAAATTTTCGTACAGTATATAGTATCAAACTGAGATGAGAAATATTAAGACTAGTATGTTGACGGGGGCAAGTTTGAATATCTAAAAACGTAGAAGGCGTGAGTTAGAGGTATTTTCCTCTTTACGCCGTACACTTCTCGAATAAAATTTTATTCGAGGCTTGGAGTCTCTACGCCGTAGAGACAAATATCTCTTTACGCTGTAGAGACAACGTATCCAAAACCTTCTTTTATTTGTTTAATTCGTTTTTTACTATAATTAGATTTTCTTCTTAATAATTTTTACTTCCCTATAAATATAAGTCTTATTATCATTGTATGAGACATCTGTTTGCGGTTTTATTCCCTTGAAATGTGCTTCGTTTATCAACCTTTAAATTAGACTTTAATAAAATTCGCTTTCGCGTCTTGCGTCACATGGCTCTAAAACAAATCCATGCACTTGTAGAAAGTTACAATGTTGGCTTTTTATAAGGGAAAAATCTTTAAAAATGTATTAAACTTGTCACAAAAATCACTTTCGTGTAGCGAACAAAAAAAAATAGCTTTTTGATGCACTGAACTTCATTTTTTTTGCCTTTTTGATGTATTATTGACATTTTTGCCCCTGAAAATATTGAAATTCCAAGGGCAAAATAGTCAGAAAAAAGTACGAAAATCCATCAAAAAAGACAAAAAATGAAAGTTCAGTACATCAAAAAGCTATTTTTTTTATACGCTACACGAAAATGATTTTTGTGACAAGTTTAATACAATAAAAAAGATTTTTCCCTATACTATATGTCAAAGGGATGGTATATCTTATTTCTAAAAATAAGTCTACCAATAAGACGACTAAGTGGCATTAAAAACACAATGTTCGCTTTGAGCATCTGGATGACACTATGACAGTCTTGATATGCAATTTATGATGTCTTTTTGTAGCTCAAATTCAAACTCTTTGAAAATTATTGATTCTTTGTCTTCTTTTCTTTTCGATGCATTTGTAAACTTTGCTGATTTCTTTATATCCCCACGACCGAAAACACAGATGGATTCTCAACTTTATCAAACTTTATATATTTCAATACACATTTGCTTCCAATTCTCTTTTGAAGACATTGTCGTTTTATTAGCTAACATCAACATAAGTTACAAAAAAGACAAGTAATGGTATTATTAAGTCACCGTGGAATCTCGTAAAGTCACTTGATGAAAGTTTGTATGAGTTCTTTATCATAAATACATTATAAAGCAAAACGGTGACATGTTGGTTTGGCATGAGGGCGGAGTTACACCAAATATTTTGAGAGAGCCATCGATGCAATTTTTTATAGTAGGAGGGTCAAAAACTAAACTATATTTTTTTTACATATAAAAAGCATAGAAATTATATGAAGTTCTAGAACGGCCACCACACCCTCTAATCTTCAAGTAGCTCCGTTTATGGCATGAGATTGGTGCCACTGCACCCATTGCTTCAAGGCCAAAAAAATGCATGCCTTTTAATTTCTCCACATCTTTTTAGTTTTTCTTATGATCCTTTAAGACTCTTATCTTTAGTGAAGTACTACATGTATTGACTTAAAATAAGTTGCTGTTTTGTATACTAGTAGATTAGTAGTAATGCCGATCCAACACTTGATTAGACCATTCTGTCATTTTAGCTTCTCTCTAAGACTAAACACATGACCATAAGCATGTAGTAAGATGATTAAAAAAAAAAAAAAACCATAATACTTTGCTTAAAAAAAAAAACTCACACACAAACTTTGCAAAAGGTTAGATCGCTTTGATGATCGAATGAAGCAAAAAAAAAAGGAGGCGGACGTCTTTTCGAGGCTTGACCGTCATTAGGACTAGTCTAATAACAAATGTATAAAAGGTGAATACATATGATGAACTAACGTACGTTTGCATAACAAGTGTTGTTTGGCTTGAAACCCATTTTACCAGTCGACTATTCTTGAAGTAGAAACAAATACATTAGCCCAAACTTCGTGTTGAAAAGTTCCTATCTTCATGATATACGTTGACTTGTCATTCTTAAGAAATACTTTTTGGTAAAGTGAAAACAATGTTTGATCGTAAATTCGTCATTTAAGCTTTGATATATGTTTGGATATATTATATCAAATCGATAGATAAGATGAGATTTTGTCTAATAATAATACATTGTCATTTTTCAAGGTCCAATAACGCAATACTTCTTTAACATGCACATAATCATTGAAGTCAGTCATTTGACACGTTGAACGATCTTCATTAAAATCTATCTTAAAGTTGCTCATCTTAAAAATCCTCAAATCTAATGAGAAATAACTATTCTTTTTCCAATCTTGGTTTACTACGAATGAATATAAATGATTCATGTAATCATGAGTTTAGGGGGGATGCTTGAATAATGTCCAAGGCCAAAAAAAAAAAAAAAAAGGTTAAGAACATGCATGATGTAATGATTATGATTAACGTTCAATTTTAATATATCATCTTATAATACTCTACAAAAAGATGAAGATCGGTGGGATCACCCTGGTCCCATGCATCCTAAGGATGCCAACCAGACCCTTCCCCAAGGACCCGGCCCCAGGCAATGAGCATCTATCTCAGTGACTGTACTTATCAGGAGGTGGGCTATGAACCCTGACCATTTTTTACAAGAACATAATTATTGTTTCTGCGTTATATGTATAAACCTCTTTGTAGCACTTTATTCAAGAATAAGTAAAAGCTTTTCTTAAAGCAAGTTCTAAAAGAAATTTCGACATCATATTTTAATATCTATATTTTATAAACGGGTTATTTTTTCATGAATAATGTTACTCGGCGAATACAAGCCCTTTAAGCCTTTAACTCAAATATACGCTACTTAATCGAGCTATTTCCGTGATTGTTTCTGACCACCCTCAAATTCATACGATATGTTTAATCTTCTTAATTTGAACTCATAATAAATAAAATAATTGTAATTGTAGATCACTAAGACAGCCTTTAGGGATTCAATAATCTCTCAATAAAAGAATTAAACAGGGAATTTCATGACTCATGAGTCATGACTAATACTTTTGTATATTGTTTGTGACTAGTTCATGATTATTGTTTTCTTTTTGATACATGCATGACCATAAAAGAGTGGGACCAAATTGGCACCATTGATTACATGTTTATTTTCGCCAGTCACGCCGTTGCGAACAAATACCACTGAGACTTTTTTAACGTTCGTAATTTACACATTTGCCTTACATATCCAACTGTACCACAGCTGTGTTGCAATTTATTATACCAATAATGTTGTCACATAAGATTAAAAGTTGCTCAGGAAAAAAGTTTGACCATAAAAATTACAATTTACACCGTTTGTAAAAAAAATAAAAAAAAATATAGTTTCCTTCAAAAAAATTCATGGCTACATCACCTATACGAATAACCCATTTAGGCACACTGTAATTTGATTCTTATAATTTTAAAACATTATCTCAAATCTCAAACAGCTATAATGTTTGAAAATCACAAAAGGAAATGATAAACTATGAAGTCTTATATGATCTTAAGTATTTGATACGTTGGTTCTTTAATCTCTAAAGTGATTTCGAACAGCTAATAAGGATTTTATATAAATTGGCTGATTTTCAAAGGAGTTGAAATTAAGTAGACTTTGTTCAAGAAAAAATAATACTCCGTAATAGTTAAGTAGACTGCTTGTCGTTTTGCCTCTTATTTTCCAAGTTCTGACGTTTGTTTCATACTGCCAATAATCACATGGAATGTCCAACTGGATCAACTACCATGTTTAATTTTCACATTTCAAACTTTATCCACTTTGGTTCTTTCTATAATAACGGGTTATCCGCGCGTTACAACGGTTATCGAAAAATTAAATATTTCAGCGAACAAATGCATTTATGTTATACGTTTTTCATGAGAATAAATTTATTTATGAAATTGCTAAAGTATTGCTTTGTGATGAGTAGATTAAAAAGACATTGTATTCTTAACTGGTAATTCTATTATGTGTCATGACTTTGTAACATAGATCTCGAATAAATCATTTGTAGTATAGATTATGTTGTGTGCTGAAATTAAGAAACTATAGATAAATGTGAAGGTTAGCTGAAAATATTATGCAATGAAAAGTATAAATTCTATTGTAGGTTGAAATTGAAAAACTATATATTAATATATGGCAGGTTAACTAAAAAATATTGTCTTAAAAAAAAAAAAAAAAAAAAAAAAAAAAAAAAAAAAAAAAAAAAAAAAAAAAAAAAAAAAAAAAAAAAAAAAAAAAAAAAAAAACTGAAAGATATTAATGAAAATAAAAGTTAGGCTAAAAATAACGAATGATAATTAAAGATAGTATAGTCATTTTTTACGTTGAATTTTTAACTTTCAACAATTTGGTTCACTTTTTATACGTGGTATAAATTACTCCATTAGCTTCTAGCCTTCTAGTACGAGTAAATAAGTAATTTAATAATTTATATGTAAAATTAACTACTTTTTCTTCCTTTTTTCTAAGAAAACCCCACATAAACTAACTTTTCATTTCGCCATACCTTTTATGTCCACCTGAATCAGAACCCAATTGTACGTTAGTCGTGGTAAACAGCTTTAAAGGTTTATGAACAGTGGCGTAGCTGCGTCAGCGGAGGCCCTGTGCAAAAATTTTCATAAGGCCTAAACATGATGATGAATATTTATTGTAACCATCTAGCTTTAAGTTTTAATGAGTTTTTCGTCACTCTAGACCACTTTAAAATTATATTTAGAGCATAATTTCATATATTGTTAACATTTTGAAGTTGGAAGTAAATTTTGATGCTCTAAAATATATAAAAGGATATATATTTTGAGGCTCCTAAAATTTTGAGGCCCTGTGCGATAGCACACCTCGCACACCCTCCGATACGGCTCTGTTTATGAATAATATACTAGTGAAATTAAAGAAAATGAGGACATTTTATTTAACCTAATTCAACCTTGAAACTTTCATAACGATTTTGCAAAAGTTGCCACCATTTCTATACTCTAAAACTTGTCACCTTATTTTTTTTTTCCAAAATTGAGTATATACTGATATGACCACAAATAGGGCTGCAATCAAGTCAAGTTATTATCAAGCAACTCGAGCTCGAGCTTGGCTCGATCGAGTCAAGCTTTTATCAAGCTCAAGCCCAAAAATTAGCTCGAAACATTTAACAAGCCAAGCTCAAGCTTTTGATAGCTTGGCTCGAGCTCGTATCAAGCTTTTATCAAGCTTTAATATAGATATTTTCATATAAATTTCATATAAGTAATTAGGAGCAAATTTGGTTATTAAGCTAATTATAAGGGCTTAGTTCGTAAATATTGGATAATGTATTCTAGAAAAGTTGTTCATTTTATGTACTCAACTCAGTAATGATCATTAAGTATACCATAAAGGGTAATCTGTAACAAAGTGGCAACAGGAACAGGTTTATTGTTTCTTGCAACTAGTTTTGATGATGGCGTTAAAGTTAAAGTGTTACCACGTTGTTGTCATAGGTATCATTGTGAGTTTGTCGATAAGTGGTTAGTTAGACATTCGAGTTGTCCTATATGCAGAACTACTGTAAGAGTCGACGACTCACCTGGGGTAAAAAGAGTGCTTAGTTGTGAAATACATAAATAATATTTTCACTTTTATTGTAAGGATCTGATGTATCTTTAGTTTTGAAATAGTATTGAACTTTTATTGTTAGTGTAGTTAACTTGTTGCAAGTTGCAAATGCATGAAGTCAAGATATCTTTATGTACGATGCATAAGTTAATATCTTTTCTTCAAGTAGACAAGCACTAACACAATATAAACTCCCAGGTTCTTACAATAGAATGCTAAGGAAATCATCAAGTTAAAAGATCATTTTGCTCAAGAATTCAAGATCTGTGAACCTTATGAAGCCTCACGAGATATATTTTGTTGATATGTTTTAGACATTTGAACCTTAATTAGTACTTTGGCTTATGTTTCATTTTGATGTTCGACTTGGGTACGAGAATATTGTTCTTGGTTTTATTAGTGTTAAATCAATCTAATTTGGTTTTCAAATATGGTTTTACGTTGTTTTACTTTATACATATATTTATTGTTGAGTTTAGCTACTGAATATAATATTTTTGTATTCATTCAAGCTTTTCAAGCCAAGCTCAAGCTTTGTTCGAACCTACTCAAGCCAAGCTCAAGCCTGGATGATGAAAGCTTGACAAGCTATCAAGCCAAGCTCAAGCCTAGTATTTTTCTTTCAAGCCAAGCTCAAGCCTTGTTGAGCTTGAGCTCGGCTTGACTCGATTGTAGCCCTAACCACAAATGATGAAAACACATACAACTGAAAAAGACAAAAAAAACGTTCAAAACTTGCTACTTAACTCGTCAAGCTCATCATTTTCATCAACATTAGCTGAGCAAAACACACGCTAAGGGTATATTTTAAACCCAAAAGCCGTATCGACTAACCAAAAACGTCATTTCTACTTAAGGGTATGTTTTTATATGGATCGGGTCAAATGAGATTGCTCAAAGACCTTTTCAAGTTCTTCTTTTTCATTTTATTTATTTTTTTCTTACTGAACATGACCTTTTCAAGTTCTTATGTTCTCAACTTTCATCTAAATTACATAATTTACTTATTATTCAAATCTAGCATAGTGAATCCTTGCATCCCAACATGGCAACATTTGCAACTTGAAAATTATTTATCCAATCCAATGCCATAACCATAATAACCCCAAGTAAGAGACATCCAAACGTGCCATTTTAACTTGTTGCTTTTGTCCTCTTTATTAATTTTAATACATTTTCTATTGTGTTCAAGAAAATAATTTTATGCTCCTATTTAACTTGACCTTTATGGTTAAACCCCTGAATCATTTGTCTTTTATAATTTCATTTTAATATTTGTATAAAAATTAGTCTAGAAGCCTAAAACCTTTGGTTTAATGTTTTATTAGTAGTTCAAGTCTCGCCAAAAATATTTGTGAAATATGTGTATGATATAGATGATATACACGCGAAGACAATTGTCATTCAAAAACAAATAGTATAGGAACAATAGATGTTCCAGTATGATCGTATAAACTATGGAAGATACCAATATAACATCAGGGTCGTCTCATGAATTTATGAAATTTTTGAAGGTATAAGAAATGTTATATATAAAGTGTCATCGTTTATAAGATATAATGCAATTAGTTATCTAAATGTTCTAACATATTACTCATTTAAGATATTTTCTTATCTAAATACTTTTTTCTTCGTGAAAAATGTGTGTACTCATGCATATAATTATTAATGGGACAAATTTTGAGGCCCTTAAAAGTTTTGGGGCCTTGAGCGGTCGATCACCTTGCATACCCTTAAAGACGGCCCTGTATACCATACTCGGTGTCTACTACGATATGTAGCGAATTTGATTTTGTACTAAATTATCAAAGTCAAAATTTGTAAAGTACTATATTCGGAATTAAACATGCGATTACATTTCTTCTAAAATTTATTTATTTAAATACCAATTGTTATTTTTTATTAAAGCGAATGTATTAGTTAAATTTGTTACAGGTTGTGTTTAATCATTATATGATGATCTAACACATTATTACAAGCTCAGATTCACACAATCAAAGGGAAGATTTGTCAAAGTATGCTATAGATTGCAAAAAATTATCACATAGAAGTATTATTGAATTTGTGTTTTTTTTATAAAAAAATTATATTTATTAATTTTTTTTTTTTTTTTTTTTTTTTTTTTTTTTTTTTTTTTTTTTTTTTTTTTTTTTTTTTTTTTTTTTTTTTTTTGTTCCAAAGGTTTTGTTTTGAGCAAAGCATATATATATATATAATATATATCGGTATGGACATTCAGAATCAGAGAACTTTTTGGGTGAGATTCATTCAATTAATCTCGTGCCATGTCATTTTACAAGAGACATCCAAACGTGTGTCTAGATTTCTAAGTTTCGCTTATATGTAAGTTAAAACCTTTTTATTTATTAATTATTTATTATTCTTAATTTAAAGTATATTTGTATTTAGGTATACTTTTTGGACATACTCTAATCAGAAATAAAATCACAAAAGGGTGATTGCAAATGGTTGTCATATTCGATTCCTACTCAATATTTACTAAAAATAAATAAAAAATAAAAAACAATTAGATTGTGATCTTTTATCATTCTTTTAGTTTATTACACACAGTTTTGTTGACAAAATAAAAGTATTTGCTTGTTAAGTTCTTAAAAGTCAATTTAAATTATCATTTCTCAATCATTAAATATTGTGTTAATTAAGCTGTATGGATTTCTAGTAGAACACATCAAGTAAATCAAATACTAGTATTTCTTAAATAAAAAAGACACAACATCTTATCGTTGTTTAAGGAGGAAATACATTTTTTTTTACCTAGATTGATTTTGGATAAAGTTTATTCCGTATTACCTTATCCACTAAGGCACAAATTTATGATTATTGGAAATAACATATAGGACATTATTATTTTTTTCTTTCATGCTTGCGTGTTTTATATAAGTTTAAAGGATTGAGTAACTTTTGGGATAATTAGAAATAAACTGTCACCACAAAATTGGCTTTTTCCATTATAAGCTAAGTAGTTAACTGCATCTTGAAACTTTAGTTTCTACTCAAAGAATGGTCGGCAAGCTAAATGTTCTTCTTATCTTATTTATCTTTGGCGTAGAATCCACCAAAATCATATGTGTACTTAATGTAGTTTCACTTAACAATAATAATAATACTATAAATTTTGTTATTATCATCCTTTTTACCTTAAAACACAAACAATTATTTCTTTAAATGTGTTGAGTAATCAATTGGCTTGATAATTATATTATAAGTCTTGTCCAAAAAAAAAATATGTGAATTGGCGGGAGCACCCTGACCCCGAGTGCTTTTTGGCACCAGCCATTGTCCACTCTACAAAGAATAGCTGCGGCAACTCTCTTGGCACGATATCTATTAAGAAAGTTTAGATGTCTAAGCAACGTATACTGTGAGCTAGGCTTGTTCTCATGTTACATTTGCCTACTTTTACGTACATATATCTTACTCAATATCGATTAGTTACTTTTACGTACATAAGTCAAATCAAATATAGTTTAACATTTACTTGTACTATAAAGATTTTATAAGATATTGAAATAATTAAGACGATCATGTATTATCTGAATTTTTGTAAGCTTCTGATCACGAATAAACATTAGCTTAAAGGGCGATTCACCTAGTCTTGGGATTTATGGAAGGAAGCTTAGAAGTTAGAACCATGCATAAGCCTGAATCGACAAGATATCATGAGAACGTGCATTGCATTATTAAAACCATGCAAACTGCCAAACGAATTGCCGGTTGCACCATCTTTAACCACCACATAAAACAAAACTTGATTATACGAATGTCTTTTGTACCACCCGATGTCACCCCATTTTCCTTAACAAATCGGATCATTAATGTAGGTGCTAACTGCAACCTAAGTCCTAACACATCATGGGTTTTGGTTTCAATCTCATACGTATAGTATAAACATCAAAGTACTCGTTAGTTTGTCTATTAATAATAAGCCGTTCAAAAAAAAAACATCAAAGTACTCGTAATATTTATATGGGTTTATTCGGATACGCATTATAGTTTCAAATTTTGTCTCATTATCCCGTTTATCATGGTATTATTCGATTTATCTATCTGTGTTAATCATGGGACCGGTATTCAAATTTTGGCCGAGTAGATCATGGGGTATGGTTTTACCATTACACGCTGTGGCACCAAGTACGACGTACCTACTTGACGACATGCATGTATAAAAATCTAAAATATATACTGTTGTTAAGATACAATACAAAAAATCAAAAATCGATTTAACATTCCATGTATGTAGTTGCACTATGAAATGAAAAGTTTAACTTATAGACTTATAGTACGTTTAATAATCAAGCATGACACGAAACGGACAAAAAATTATTTATCACGACATAATAAAGTTGAAATTGGACAACTTTACAAAAAGTTATTATAAAAGACAAAGCTTCATTTAAGATAAATGTTACTCGTATAAGCTAAACAAAAGACTTTACAGCATGTATGTCAATTTCTCTGAAACTAATTTACAAAAACCATGTGAACATTCCATGTATATACTTGCACTAAGGAATCAAAAGTTTAAGCGTTTAACTAATAGGTTATTGATCAAGCAAGGCACCAAAAGGATTAATAATTTATGTATAACAACATAATAAGGTTGAAGCTTTGGACTACTTTCCAATGAAGTTATAATAGATGACAAATAAAGCATAATTTAAGATAAATGTTATAAACTAAACAGAAGCTTTACAGCATGTATGTCAATTCCCATTGATTGTATGTGTTTTATTTTCAAACATTTTTTTTTAATCATAAAGTATGATTTAAAACATAAGATAGGACAACTTTACTTTGTTACGTTCTTGCTATTTCTAAGCTAAACCAATTCTTGGTACAAGCAACAACAATAGTTTTAAGTTGTACATGAAGAGTGTGTTTCTCAAAAGTAATAGTAGCGGTGATCAGTATCAGTAAGTACAGTGAGTAGTAACAGTTTTTTTCTAAAAAAAAAAACGTTTGGTTATTTAGCTGTAGGTGTAATCATAATGTGTAAAACAACTCCTAAATGCTCAACACTCCCAAATGATATTTCGTAGAACGTTGAAAAATGAGCATTTCGAAAAATTAGATAAAGTTTCTTACTGCTGATAAACGAGCATTAAATATCACAATGCTCAACATTCACCGCTCTTAAATGGTCCTAAATGCTCCGCAATAAAAGCTTGTGTCATTGGATCCATGTTTATGACTAAAGAATAACAATAATGCATCCAAACTAAACAACGTAAAATCTTTCATAATAAATAAGTCACAAGATTTTCGAACATGATCTCTGAAACTTATTCATGAAACCAATTATTATGTTTTAATAATAAACCATATCATTCATAATTCTCATAAATCTAGCTAGACCTTAGTGTTTGAAAATACTAGTCCAATAAACAATAACAATATTCTGTTTAACATGTCGACCGCTACTAAAAAGTCATATAAAAATTTAATAATTATTTATAAAAGATAATATTTATTAAAAATTAAAGGATGACTATTTGGCAAAGTATAGAGACATAAAAATTATAAAGAGAAAAAAAGTGAGCGTGCGGACACGACATAACACAAAGGTATCGCACGTTATAAGACGGCATTTGGTCGGTTGGTCATTTTCCCACCCTTTATCAACCCTTTGAAAACCAACACACACTCTTCATTTTTCACTTCATACACACTTCTTCCATTCACATTTTCTCTCTAAGCAAAAAGATGAGGACTTTGTGCCCGAATTTGGATAACGAAGACGGTCTAGAGACCGTGCTCGAAGTGCCTATGCCGGATGAGAGTCTTGATTATGAGGATGCTAAGATTAGTCAGAACATCACTTCTTGGAAAACTATGAAGTCTTGGATGAAACCTCATTCAAATGATCAAAGAAAACAGTTTTCGGATTTCGGTGGACAAAGCGCGGAAATTCAGTTGTTGTTGGGTGTTGTTGGTGCTCCTCTTGTTCCTCTTCCTATCTCTTCGCGCCATTCGACTATTACTAAACCAACTATCCAAGATCACCCTATTGTAAGTCCCATATCAATTTATCATTATATTTTAAAGCTTTTGATACAATAATATGGTTCTGTGTATTAGTTTTTTTTAACGGTAAATAATTAAAAAGCTACTACCAAGACGCTAGAAGCAAAAAGTACATATACAGACTAGAAAGAAACACAAGCTACATATTCTAGTTTCTGTGTATTAGTATGCAGTAAAATAAGTAGTTTTTAACATGTTGAGGTTTTTTTGGTACAAAAGGTGAATTATATTACTATTCAAACTTTGTACAACATAAGTGATTATATTACTAATCAAACTTTTTTAACATGATCAAAAAACATGTTGAGGTTTTAAAGTGATTATGTAAGATAAAAATAGTGTTTTTTTACATTTTGTTCCAATGAATATTTTTTTGTGTCTTATTACAGTATTTTGCATGACAAGCAAAGTAATTAATAAGCACAAAGCGTAACAAGAAAAGAAATAAGCAGTCACAAACACCTTGGTAAATATATGAACTTGTTATTCTTTTATTGGTACTAATGAAGTATTAAATTTGGTTTATGCAGGAATCTTCAATGGCTAAATACATAGTGCAACAATACATAGCAGCAGCCGGTGGTGAAAAGGCTTTGAATAAACTTGACAGCATGTACGCAGTCGGGAAAGTGAAGATGGTGGCTACTGAGTTCACCTCAGGAGATGGAGTAACCATGACCTGCGGTGGCGGTAAGGCCATGAAGCCAAAAAGTATTAAAAACGGTGGTGGTGAAATGGGCGGGTTTGTGCTATGGCAAAAAAGACCTGATCTTTGGTCTTTAGAACTCGTTGTTTCGGGTTACAAGATTAGTGCGGGTAGCGACGGGAAAGTGGCATGGCGCCAGACTCCGTGGCACCATTCACACGCTTCCCGAGGCCCACCTCGACCTCTTCGTCGTTCACTACAGGTAGAAATTCAATTTCGTTAGTATATTTTGTGTTTGGTTTTTACTTTGACTTTTAAGTAAAGAAAGTTAAAACTTAAAAGTCTTTGCAGCCAATATTGATTGGTATAATTTTCTTAAAAGTGGGTCCTATTTTAATCAACTAACTATAATCTTGAGTCTAGCACGTCGTTAAAAGTCTTTGATGCTAATTGTTTGAATTTATAGGCTAATTAAAGTCAATTGGTTATTAAAAGTCAATGTTTGATTTTGACAGGGTCTTGATCCAAAGTCAACGGCAAATTTGTTCACAAACTCAATTTGTATTGGAGAGAAGGCTGTCAATGGAGAAGATTGCTTTGTGCTAAAACTTGAAGCTGAGGTTTCGGCTCTAAAAGTAAGAAGCAGCAACAATGTAGAAATCATGAAGCACACGATATGGGGCTATTTTAGTCAAAGAACCGGTCTATTGTACCAACTTAAAGACTCGCATCTCATAAGAATAAGATCACAAGGAAGTGATAGTGTATTTTGGGAAACAACTATGGAGTCGCTAGTCCAAGATTACAGGACTATTGACGGGGTTAATATCGCTCATGGTGGTCAGACAACCGTCTCATTGTTTAGATTTGGTGAGGACTCAGAAAGCCATTCACACACGAAAATGGAGGAGACTTGGACCATTGAGGAGGTCGATTTTAACATAAAGGGTCTTTCTATGGATTGTTTCTTACCACCAAGCGACTTGAAGAAAGAGGAGGAGCAACCACTCGTCCACGCCAAGAGTGGTGACAAGTTTACGGGAATCACAAGGTTAGCCTCCAAGAGCCGTGGAAATTCCACAAGGTTTGGTGTTCATAAGATTGTGGCAGTTGATTCTGACGGCTTTGGCGATCTATGACATCCCATTTGTTATCATGTCATGTTATGTACATACACGATTGTACGAATTGTATAATATATGTAGATAGTGAATCGTTTGAGCTTGTTTATGCTCTTAGACGATCAATTAGAGGATGTTAGCCGCGGATTTATTCATACAGACATGTCTATGTACTGAAACACAATATTTATTTTGTTACATCAGTATTTACTCCTTCCATATAATCATTAAACTCTTTTCTCCGTTGTATTTTTGACACATAAGTAAGAAAACATGTTTCGATGTGGTCATTTTAAAAGCTAAAGACAATAATGCGCCTAATGTGTGTTCCATCTAGATCATTTTGAATACCAAGTATCATGAATTCATGATTTTGAAGGGTAATATCAACATTTCTATAAAATGACAAAATTGTAACACTGCTTGTAACTTTAGTGTATAATGAAGCGGATCAAAACAAGTTTCAGGTTAGCTTTTAGGAGCATAGTTAAGTTGATTCTAGATGAAAAGATTTGGCAAGAAAATTGTTATGTTCTCCCAAAACAAATTAATTTCCACATATTGTCTTAAACGATCGGATATAAATTGGTTAATATGAGTCATATGACTATCGAAGGCTTTGTGACATGTTTATTTTTTAGTAAAGGATTTTAACCTAGTAAATGTATTTTTATGATCGTTTGACAAGCACAAAATATATCATTTTTTTGGGAATGCTCTCTTCCAACGCTCCATGAATTAACATTTACGAGCATTAAGCATTTATGAGCCGTGACGATACAAAATTATGTCATTCTACAAATTATATATATTATTAAAACCCGTGCGAAACGTCGCCGTTTTTGCCCCCAGTTTTCCCGCCAAAAAATTGGGCCCAACTTTGGCCTGCTGCCGTGACCCAATGACCTTTATATACCACTTTATATACACGGATGAGATCTGGAATTCTCCAGATGCATCTCTCTGAAACTCACACACACGCACCCACACAATCAAGAATCAGATCTCGCGGTGATGATGAATTGATGATGTTCGAAGGATGGGGAAGTTCAGATACGATGATAGGAAGATGAAGATGATCGAAGGTTGGAAGTAACACAACAGATGAATCCACGTTTTCCGGTGAAGCTTGCAGTGTCGTTTTCATGGTGAGTTTGGATACCCTTTTGTGTCCTTTTTAAAAAAAAGTCATATGGCACTTCAACTAAATTACAACAAAGACTGTCGATGATTAATAAAAACTACCTTCCAGTTGTTGGAAGTGTTAATAGTCACCGATGCTATTGCAGTGTTTCAACCTCGGAACCTGCCGTCTGTGAAACTTCATCCACCTCCGTCAAGTAATTCCTTATCTCCACAATCTATTTTTTCTTTCTTCGGGTAATATAAAATGATAGTCGTGAACAAATACTCCCTTATTTAACTTTCTTATGGAATACAAATTAGTTATTGTATAATTTGTTGTGGTTCATCGTGTGTATGATTGTGAGTTTCTTTGATCCGGAATGTGATTCAGATTTCATTACCTTTCAGCTATTTGAATTTTTAACTGGCTCATGTTAAGTTAGTGCATCTTTAATAGTAATTTTCTTTCCTTCTAATTAGCACAACTACTTTGGAATACCTTATACTAACTCGGTCGTGTTTGCTACCATTGAAGGTACAAATGGACAGAGAATCTCGAGTTGTTCGAGCTCACATCCGAATATTAGACGCGTTCGCCCAACCACACGAGGTCATGCAACTACTGATTTGTGAGTTGCTATGGATAACATGTTGTAGTTACATTTACTCACAATTACACACTTTTAAATAGAGCAACTGCTTTTGAATACCTTATATTAACTTAATGATCGTTGTTTTCATTGTAGGTGTGAATGGACAAAAAATAGCAAGTTGTTCCACCTCACATCAGAATACTGGACGAGCTGGCTCAGCTACACGAGATTTCTAACATGTTATGGGTAAAATGTTGCAGTCGCATTTATTTAATCAGGTTCGTTTTATTTTTATCCTTTCTATACTTTCGATTAACTGTGTAATTATGAAAAAACACAGTCATTGTTGGTTGAAAGTCGTATTGCTATCAGTAGAATTTGCTGCAAAAGTGGTCTTTGTTTCTGCCCTATGTATCCTAGATATGTGTTTACAACAGATAATGATGATAGTGTCCTGTCTCATTGCCATTGGCACATAAGAATTGTATTGCATTTAGATCTTTCAGGGTCTTATATTAGCAAGTTAAAGTTATTAAGTACACATAAAGTCCAACTGTTACATTAGGGTTATATATCAAACTTCTAAATAGTGGTTGTGGATCAATTGGCAAGAGTCACCTCATGTCTTTCAATGTTTTTTTTTTGTCATAGAGTAGACTTTTCAAAAGATGGTTTTGTAGCAATTAGAGAATTAGTGGTTAAAAGTATATTAGTGGCACATTTGGTACGTAATGGGAAATGTAAAATAACAATTTGACACTACATATCCAGTGTAGTGGTTTCATGTTATGAATAACGTTCCAATACCTTTCCATTTCAGTAATAGTTTTTCATAGATGGTCATAATATGTCAATACTTATATAATGGCACGTAGGTTGATACAAATTGACTGATGTCTTATTATAACCTGATGCTTCTAAAGTCCCCTTAACCAAGGCTGCTGATACAGGTTTTATTTTTTTGAATATATTTGATTGCGTAATATTATTTAGTTGTGACTTGTACTAAATGTGGTGTGATTATATATTTGTATGTTGCAGAATACAAAAAAGGAACAAACGATGTCGCTGAAGCTTTTGAATACTCGACCAGTAGGTAACTAAGTTAGGTGGGTTACGCAAAGATATGATGGGATGTTTGCTGGTCTGGGTTCGGAGGTTGAAATGGGTAGGTTTGGTGGCCAAAATGGTGTGTTTAGGTGCTGAAACACGGGCTGAAAATGGTGGGGTTGGGTCCTGAAATGGGGGCCGCCGTGGGTGTGTTTGTATGCTAAAATGGGTGCGCTTGGGGTCTGAAGTAGGGGCTCAAATAAGCGGGGTTACGGTGCTGAAACTGGGCCTTAAAGCTATGCGTGTGGGTTTGAAGTAGGGGCTGAAATCGAGGCAATCTTTTATGGAAACAACGGTTTTTATCTCGATACTTTTAGTTATGGTGAAACATAAACCTGAAAATGTTGAATCTACGAGTAGGCTCTGTGGTGGTTTTAGAAATCCTGCTTCTTTTGATATATCCAAAGTACACACCTCTCAGGAATTACTAAATGTAAGTTTCCCTGAAATCAAATCATATTCTGAAATTGATTTGACAGAAGAAGTCAAATTTAGTTTTTATTTGGTGTATAGCTTATCAGTGGTTAATGTAACTGCAAGATGATGATGAATCAGAAACCTTTTTCGACGCACACACTCAATGATCACTCAGTCACAGCAGGATACAAGGAGATCAAACTTGGTAATGTGTTACGTGAATTCCAATTTGAAGGAGGTACATACAATCCCATATGGTAATTAGTTTGATTTTAAAAACATCTTTTTTCACAAGGGTTGATAGAATGGTGCAACAAATTTAGCAGGGCCTTACCACCCACCCATCAAGACATATAATCTGGATATAGCAAATATAAGATGGGTTGTGTTATAAGGAAGGGTTAGTGGCGTTGAGATTAGCGAAAGAAGTGATTTGGGTTCAACAAGGGGTTAGGACTAACTCAATTAAGAATTTGAATGAGACGGATGGGTTTTCGAGGAGTTTGGCGAATTCCACTACTGATTCGCCTTATTTGTTGTTGGAGTTGTTGTCGGGTACTGCTCAAGCTGATTATTTTCAGGTAATGTGTGGGAACGATGGTTCAAGTATATTACTAGCAAAATGTAGATGTAACTATTAGCGAAATGTATATGTGAACATGTTTATCATGCCAATATGTGAGTATGTGACATGCTGCTTAATGCCATCCTTAATGATTTAGTGCTAAACCCTCAAGTTGATATAGACAAATATGTACTAAGTTAAATGAAGTTCAATCATGAGTATATATGTTTTGGCCTACTTTTTGTAGTAATTGAAGTGATAGTGATTATTGCAAATTGGCCATGCTTTTAATATTTTTAATGGACTCTTAAGGCATCAGACGAGATCTTGGTTGTATTTTGCTGTTGCGAAACTTTGCCCACCTTTCTGCTGACCTCTTTAGTTTTTGTTAGTCTTATTTAACTCTCTTAATCTTTCAAGTCATACATTCTTTTGGGTCGAAGTAATTATTATGGTTTCTTGAATCAGGGGATTAGTTCATATGCTGTTAATGTCGATAAAAAGTTTCAATATTTTTTATGCTTATGTTGATAATAACTTTGCTTTTTTCCTTTTCTATATAGTTTGTGGAACAGCCAAAGTTGATAATAAACAATATTGAAGTCGACTCTTGAAGCATACTGCTTTGGTCTCTAGGTGCAAATGAGATGTGTGTTGACAGGTAATACTAAATGAGATGTGTGTTGACAGGTAATACTCAATCTCATGACAGAATCATTAGCTCCAATTATGCAAGCCTTCTGTTTTTGCCAGAAAATAGATTAGTTTCTCTAGATCACATCTTTGTGTAGTAGAAAGTCACAGTGCTGATTGATTGAATCATTTAGTTTTGTACTTGATATGTCACAATGTTGTTTGAAGAGTGACTTACAATTCTCTCTAAATGCATCTATTATGCAATGATTAAATTTCTAAAGAAAGTATCAGGCATCGCAAAAACAAACGGTTAATCAACTAGATTTGATTCAAATTGATCAATAATTTTCTACTGCTAATATTTTTTTAGCACAATTACATAATCTTGCTACTGTACGTTGGGTCATTTTATGAGGTGCTTTTGTATACTTTACCTCAAATAAAATTTTCGTATTACAACGTCCAAAACATTCTGCCTTATTTATAAAAAAACTATCTCGGCAAAATAAAAATGTCCGCCCGCAACGCGGCGGATTATTGCCAATCTCGTTATGATTAACGCCACAACTACGCTATTAAAAAAACTACAAAACTATATCTGTGGATGTTGGGCTTAATAATCAGCATTAACCCAAATACACGTTACCTCGTCAAGCCCATTGATTCCTCCTAATCCATCACATTATTAAACCAAGGAAGAAATGAAAAGAACATTCCAGAGCCCTGTCCAAACGAATGATCAAAAACTCTCTCTAGAACCTTCACGATTCATCAAGACACAATGTCCAAATTCCACTATATAAACCACAACCACACTCACCACATAACAAAAAACATCAAATATCCAAATCAAAAGCTTTAAAAAAATGTCGATCATCCCAAGTTTCTTCGGTAACAACAACCGCCGCTCAAACATCTTCGACCCATTTTCCCTCGACTTCTTCGACCCATTCGACGCCTTCCCCTTCACCAACACCCACCTAACCCACCCCCAATCCTCCTCCGCCACGTCATCATTCCCAAGCACAAACATCGACTGGAAGGAAACCGACACCGCCCACGTCTTCAAAGCCGACGTCCCAGGCCTCAAAAAGGAAGAAATCAAAGTCGAAGTGGAAGACGACCGTGTGCTGCAGATAAGCGGGGAGAGGAACAAAGAGAGTGAAGAGAAGGGTGACACGTGGCATAGGGTCGAGAGAAGCTCTGGGAAGTTTATGAGGAGGTTTAGGTTGCCTGAGAATGCGAAAGCTGAGGAGGTGAAGGCTGCTATGGAGAATGGTGTGTTGACTGTGACTGTGCCGAAAGTTGAGGTTAAGAAGCGTGATGTTAAGGCTATTCAGATTGATGGTTGATTCTAGTTTTGTTTTTTAATGTTTAGTAGTGTCTGTCTTTACTAAGTGGTTTGATTAAGGTTTTATGAGAATGTATGTTTATGTTTATGCTTATTAGTGGAAAAGGAGTTAATGGTCTTATTATGTTAATCTGCTGTTATTAGTGAACTAGTTCCTGTTTGCTAGTTTTATTGCGTAAAAGAATTTCGGGAAATTAGGCCATTTATCGAATTATCGACTTATTGTTGCTTAGTTGATTGTGTGTTTAGTTGATCCAACAATGTGAGAATTTTGTAGATAGATATCGTACAAACTAAGTTAGGGGGTGTTTGTTTAAGCGTATATGTTGGTTTATGAGCTTATTTGATTTCGGCTTATAGTAAGTCTCAAAATAAGCTGAAAAATTGGGGCTTATGAAATATAAGCCGAAACACAAATAAGGTCAAGCTACATATAAGCTTAAACAAATGCCTCTTAATAGAAAGAACTTGGATGTTTGTAGACAGAGTCGAAGCCATTTTGGGGAGATGTTAAAAGGCTTTAAGCAGATGGATTTGATTAGGTTAATAATCATATAATAGGTTATGCAAATAAGCGAATATCTCAACTGAACCTTTTAATGTTTATGTTTATAATGACTCTCTATGCCCAAACTTGGACCAAAATGATGATGGTCTTGAAGGTGTTTTCAATACAACGGTGAAGTTTTGTTTTGGAATTTTGACAAAAACTGTGTCACCTCTTGTGAGCCATGAAAATTTTGTAAGGTATCATTGATGTTATGTTTGCAGTAGCGTGTTATGTGTGTATGATGTAACAAAGGCTCTTAGAATTGAGATTTATTTTTATCATAGATGGTATGTATGTAGCGTGTTATGCATTTTCAATGTTATAGAAACCTAACTGATTGAGCTTTATGTGCTCTTGAAGGATCTATTAAGGATGATACTGCATTTGCTCTATCACAAATTTATGGTTTAACTCGATCTGTATTTTATGACAATTTCTCTTGTTTAACTTGGTATGAGTGTGGTAGATAAAATTTCGATGTTATAGAGACCTTGTCGATTGTGGTTGTTTGTATTTGCTTTCGAAACTGTCATCACCTTGGTATGATTTTATTTTCGAAACTGTCATCGAGGAAAAAAGATTCTTCATTTTCTTCTTTTGAGAATCATGTTTGGTTTTATCTGAACTTTGAAGATATCAATTGTACTTGGTGAGTTATGGTTTTATTTTTACCGGCTGTTTAATACAGTAATGTGTATGGTTTATGTTTGGCGAGGTATAATTTCATAGTATATCTTGGGAGGGACATAAACTTTGGGCTGCAACATCAAATCGATAGACCTCACTGTTTCGGCATTTGCTCTTTCAAACAATGGGTTTTGCTGTCGCCCGTCTGCACATGGTCTATTGTGGCCTTCACCTACTCCATATTTGCATTTTCCGTCAACATTAGATGAACGAACATTCACAAGCTCCTATAGACCATATGTCATTTGGCGCTCCTTACTCCGTGGCAGTTGATTATCATTTCAAGAACTTGCCACATATTTGTATCTTCTTTATCATGTCTTGTTTTGCTAAACAAATATAGTCCTGATATTATGGTATTAAAACAGTATATGTTTTGGAGTTTTTCTTTTATGTATGCTAATCAATATTACTTTTCAATTTATTCTGCAACAATGCACTTTGATTGCCCGCAAAGGGTGTTTAATGGAGTTCATCAGAGAGTTATTAACGTCGCTGATCAACGGCAAACCATTTTGAGTTGCTATTCTACTTGACCTACGCATGTTATTTATAGCCGATTTCCGCATACTATAATCAATTTAAAAACATGATTGTGTGAGAACAGATCTAAAATTTAAAACAAATAATGTTTTTTTCTTTTTTTTTTTCTTTTACCAAAACTTAAATGATTTGTAGAACTAAGATCCAATCCAAGTATTCAAACGATTATCTGTTTTGTGACCGGTTTTAAAATTATCTCCTGGACTATAATTTGGGCTATTACTTCAAAAAAGAAAAAAGATAAGCAAAAGATTTGGTATCATTTCCAAGAGATATGTTTTTTTCCAATGCAAAGGTTACACCGCCGGTTGAGCCGTCGAGCGCCGTCAGTCGAGCGTTGACTTTTACTAAAATACAAAAAAGGAAATAGTAAAGCAGATTTTGTGGGTAGGTGGCAATAATTGTGTGACCTTAATGCAGTTTTGTTATATATATATGGACAAGTATTGGATGGTAAACTTACATGTTAAACCAAAAGTATGAGTGTTTCAGGTACTAAATTTAGTGTATGTTTAGTTTGTGAAGGTTCAAATCATGCTGTTTTACTTCCGAGAAATATTACGTACACTCAACTAGTTGAATATGTGAAGAAAAAGTTCAAAATTGACGATAGTTACGATATTTGTTTTTCTTACAAAATTAGTTCAAAAACATTCGGCGTAATTGATGATGATGATGTAGACTTTTTCGCTAATGAAGTTTGGAAATCAAAAGCTAGATTGCCTAATCTTTTTATTGAAAAGACTGTCCAAGAATTAAAGGCAGATCCTTCTTCTTCTAAGTCTTTAGATTTTGATCTTAATCTTTCTATATTTCCTGGTGATTTTGAAGTGGATATGCCTAACCCAACCAAGGAGGAACCTTGAAGATGATCGTGCGTTTTGACTGTTACTGTGCTGATTGAAGTTAAGAAACATGACGTGAAGGCGATTCAGATAACATGCTGACATTGGTTTGGTTTATCTTGGATGTTAGGTTGTATTTATAGGAGGGAAAAAGATGATTGGAGTGGCATGTGGTAATTTCTAGGCTTCTCTTGAAACTTGACAATAATTAGCTACAAGATATTTCTCAAAGGTTCGAGACATATATCCAAACATATTATCTACCTAGCTGATCATGGGCCAACATATCTTTTCGGGCTTCTTATATTAGGCTTGATATAACAATGGACAAGTGCGTATTTGCATTTTCAATTTTTTGGACAAGCATTTGCATTTGTTTTCAGAATATTCGACGAGAGTAATCATTTGAAACAACATGCTTATAAAAAATATTTTATCTATCATTGATGATTATTCGGAATTTACGTTAGTATAATAGATGGTTCCACGTATTCATAAGTTGTCTACGAAAATTGATCATGCGGGTTAGGTAACGGGCAATATGTAAAACTAGTTGACTTGACTTGGTTCTTATTCATATCTAACTTAATACTTAGAAGTGACCTCTATTCTGGGACAAATGACTGCAACATTTTTAACAAATTCGAAATTTGAGAAAGAAAAACAAAAGGAACTTGTTATAGCTCTGGAAAAAAAAGGAAGAAAAAAGGATAGCCGAAATTGGGAAAATAAACAAATTTAACTAAACCAACCGTAAATGTTAACTACTTGTGCAAAGACTTTGCAACTATGATATTGACAAAGGTCTTTGGCATTTTAATTTTACAGTCGTTTAAAATCATATTGTTAGTTTAGTAATATATCATCTTTGGTGAATCATGTAGATCATCAATTATTTCTAGAATTTTACAATAACTTGGTTCTAGACTGCCGGGACAATACAAACTGCGCGCAAAGTATGAGATGCAATTTTAGAATCCATTTACGTACCATCAATCTTCTAAGGCCACTTTACAAATATACATGCATGAACTTTGCTGAAGTGCATATTGTGAACTACTTGAACCAATAGCACCCTAACATCTATCTACTACGCATAAAAGCAATATATGTTGGTCTAATGACTGTCTCGAGCATATGGGAAGTCGAAGAAGTGTTTCCAAGCACATGGGACAATCACAGTTTTACTCTAGTTAGGATTCCTTGTTTTTAGCTTTAAGATAAGGACTTTCTTATTTTAATTAGAGTTGTATTAGGATTAG
>LBNU01006283.1:0-10031 GCA_014162995.1 Artemisia annua | reverse complement strand
TTTTCGCTTCATTTTTACTTTTAGCCCAGGATTTGTTTCACTAATACTTGGTATCGTAGCTGGTGGTGTAACTTGTAGTAAACAAAAGACGTACGCTTGTATCTAACATTGAATTAAATATGAAGAATTATATATATGTAGGTTGAAAAAACACATGTATATATGTACCTCCTCTTGAATAACAACTTGATCCTTTGGCCATGCAAAGAAACCACATATGCCTTCCTTAACTGTCAACTTCGCATTATTTGCTACGTCCTGTATGAATGCTGCATCCACTATCGATGAGGCAATTGACACTTTATAGCAATCATTTGGGAGTGGTTGGTTATGCAGCATCTGTTTTCCATTAGACTTGTATACGAGACCCGTAGCAACAATTTTTCCGTTCTTTAAGTGCTGAAGTTTGCACTTTATTGTCAAAAAAAAGAATTTTTGCATATATGTATATATTAGAAATGATTTTAACCAATTAATAACAAGAAACATGCATGTTGAAATACATACTGTTACTCCTTGTGTTGGAGACACACTTTCTTGGGAATGGGAATCTGTAGACCTGTTTCGTTGTTGCTTTGGCGCCGTTTGCTTAGGTGCGGCAATTTTAACAGGTTCCTATATGTATATGTATATATATGAATATATCATTATATATTATATTATTTTTATATAATATTTATTATTTTATTTATTAGATTGTACTATTTTATATATATTCTATATTATATATATATATAATATTACTACCCCACTATATTATTACCTACACACACACACACACACATATACTATTATATCTATATAGTATATATATATATATATCTATATATATATATATATATTGTACCAATACTATACTTTATATATATACATACTATGTGTGTTGTGTGTGTGCTGTGTATATATATATGTGTGTGTTTTTTGTGTGGTGTAATATATTACTAGTGGTGTGTGTGTGTGTGTATATATATATATCATATATATATAATTTATATAATATATAGTTTTATATCATTTATATAGTATATTAATTATATTGTGTGTGTTGTGTTATATTATTATATTATTTTATTTTTATTATATCCTATATTGGTATTTAATTATATACTCTTAATATATATACTATATTAATAATAGTATATACACGGTACATTAGTGATCGTATGTAATTAAAAAAATATCAAAGGTTGTGTTGTTATTACTTACGCACTGTTTGGCATACCGTCCTTTTCAAAAGTTTCAGCCCTTATTCTTTTTGATTATCGCATCTTTATGACGATACACCTTGATGATTTCCCTTCGCCGGCCACCTCATTAGGGCTGATTCAATGGCCATTGGGAGGTTGTCACCTAATATAAATAATGAATAGTACAATGGTGTTAGCTTAGAAAGATGAATGTTAAGCAACATAAAATCGTTACCACATCTGAGTAATGGCTTTTAGATGCAAATTACTGCATCGCTGTTGTGTTCAACTCACTCATCAGTCGCAAGAGCTCCCGTTTGTATTGCGGCATGCTCAGTGGACAGTTTCTTGACTGCTCATCTTTGATGACATCTCGTTTGGACAGTTTGGCTTGACCAGGGTTGATCTTTTTTTTGACCGCTCACGTCTTTCTTATCAAGTTGAGTTTGAAGTAATCCTCTTTCAATCAGTTCTGTATCTTGATTCGAGGAGATCAAAATACGCTCTTATATCTGTAACTCGCCTTGCCGCACGTCTCTTGCATAACTCCCTTTTCCTTACAACACAAATTTCATGGCTCAGTGCAGCATCAAATCCAGGTTCCTTTCCTTTATCTTTTCATCAGGCTTCTTTCATGCAAAAAAATGGGAATTGTGTTAAAAGTGTACTCAGTATTAACAAAGTTAGCACGGCTAGTACAAAGTTATGCTGCTGTGTATAGTAAAGCATAAAAAAGAATTTGCGTAAATATTAGCAAGTTATATCTGCGACGTGAACTAATCTAGCATCTGGAGATTCTCCGTCTTTTTTTGCTTCTTTGATACCACAATACACTACGCGGGGGTTCTTCTATTGCTCAATTTTTTTTGTTCGATCTAATGAAGTCATAGTGCATACACATATATAAAATTAATTAACCAAGCATAAATCTTGTATCTATTTGTAAAACAAATGTAAAACGGTTACCATCTTTCTCTTTACATAACATACTCCCCTCACCCTATGTTATGCTGATAAATTATTATATGGAAGCGACGTTTAGCTTTTTCTGATTTTCTACTTAAAAACACAAATGATAGGCGTTTAGATGCGGTATGTGCAAATAAATTAATGGAAATGAATCATAGACTTAAAAATAAAGATGACTATTAAAACCTTGTATGCTCAGTGCGTGTAGGTTTACAAAACTCCCCATTCTTCTTGTGAATAATTGTAGTATACTTTTCTGGGCGTTCTCGTCTTCTTCGAAGGTGTATAAGGTTGGGCAATATGTATCTTTTCTGAGTTTTCATTCTGAATTGCTTAGCAGCTTGCAAGACGATTCTTATACCGTCTTTGATGTCACCTCCCATCAAATATTTCTGGCAAAGATTACCACTGCTGGTTAAGTTAGTTGCAGTATAATTGATACAATTTTAAACTTATATCATGTAGTACTGGGTTAAATTAGTATATATTGTATTATCCGTGATTCATCCATAGTTTTTTGTCTTGATTCTTTTATCCACTTCTTCCAGGAGCGGAACTTTCAAACTATGTGAGGTGCACGAACAATTCTCCCCCTATAAACTCGAATACGAGTCTTGTTTAATCTGTTATCCTATTTACCACCCATCGAGGTTACTTGTCGCGCTTTAGTTGTCCAGAGATCCCATATTCACAGTGGCGAAACTACGATAGCTTTGTTATGCCATATTTCAGAAAGTGGTGATTCTAGATTGGTTGACATTTTCTTCATCAGATAAATAATCTCCTCGTCTCCCCGTAGTGTTATTGCGTTAAATCATCACCTTCTAATTTCTGCAAGCGAAATATGATCAGTATTATTAACGGTTTTCATCATTTTCCGTTTGTGGATTTACAAAAGCAATATAAGTGTACAAGAAATGATTCTGATTGGAGAGTAACGATTTGAAGTTTGATTTTGTTTTGGTATTGGTTCTTATTTGGATAAGAGGGTTTAGGTGTTTAACAAATTCTTGGATGAAAATTTTGGCTCCATTCTTTTATTATTTTCAAATATTTCGTTTATGACAACCCCCCCGGTTTTCTTTCTCAAACATCATGACTATAGAGTTTCAGGTGGGATCTTTTCAGAAAACCGAGGAGAGTAATATATGATGATGATAATACTTCGACCTCATCCCAATATTGTCCTTGTTTTACTTTTTAAGTCTTCTATTTCAAATTTTAACCTAATTCTTTTCTTTTTGTGTTATTAATATTTGTTGTGCACATAGTGAAATGGATTGTGTTTTAAATGTATTTCATTGTCTTTACCACCCCATTTTCATCAGTATTATACAACACAAATAAGAAAAATATTTACGGTCAAGTTATACAAGAAATATTAAAGTAAACATGGCAGTCAATTTTGTTAGAATCCGGCCCAAACTAAGTCGTCCTTACTTTAAATATGACTATATATTTTCTTATACAATTAGCGGTATTGGTCGGTTCGGTTATTCGGGTTGTTCGATAGATTCGGTTCATTAAACCAAAAAGCATGTACAAACCAAAAAATGGCTAAAAACGGATGGAAGTAGATGAAAACGGCAAAAGAGTGTAATGGTTTGTTGGTTGTCGGTTTCATTATCGGTTATATTTTTATTTTGGTGATTACACTAAAACATGTAAAAAAAAAATGGCTAAAGGAAATAAGATGCAAAACGGACCAGCACGTGTAAATCGGGGTTGTTGGATTAGTTTTGGTTTCATTATAAATGCGGTTACATTTTTATTAGGGTGATTAAACGCAAAAACGTGTAATAATGCGTGAAAAACGCGATGGAACGGATGAAAACGGACAAATCGGCCGGATACGTGTAAGAAGTAGAAATCTATGAAACGTAAGCAAATTCAATAGGGTGTAAAAACAGACGAACGTATTAAAACAGAGGAAACGTCTGAAATAGACGAAAAGTGCAAAAACATGAAACCGGAAAAAACGAAAACGGTATGGGAAACTAAGAAACGTATGAAAATGGCGAAACAGTTTACATCGAGCTAAAACGGACAGAAAGCGCAAGGGTCGATGGGTTACCGTGTGGTCTCATGAAATGTTCACAACTTTTATTTAAGCAAAAAAAATTTCTTTGATTTTATTTTGTCAAGGCGATTCAATATCAAGTGGGAACAATAGTACAATTTTCGAGTTAGTAGGGGGTGCTTTGTTGGGTAACGAGGGGTGGGGAATGGGAAAGGTACGATTAAAGCCTCTGATTATCGGATAGTAGGGAATGGTCATTGTTTACGTATCGGTTAATCGGGGCATTAACGCAGTAATTGGGAGGTATCAGGAATGATTACCCACCACCACCGGAGCAACACCACTCACCAACGGCAGCACCGCACCACCACACCACCATGCCAACGACCACAAACAACACCCACTAGCATCGCACACACCATCACCCACCACCACAAACGCACCACCACACTACCACGCACACACCACCTTTCTCTCCACACACAACACAACACCCACCACACGACCCTACTAAAGATTTGTACTGCAAAAGAACCGGAGAATAATCCGTAACTCCAAATATGGTAGTATAGCGGGTAGACCTGTCTCGAGATCCAATACCCTCGTGTGATCAGTTTTATCTCAAATGTTCCCATACATTTCTATTTTCCTTACTTCAATTCGTTATTAACGATCATTCATAACAAATGATCTTACAACTTATAATTTAACGATCTGTTTTCTCTTTCTTTCCTTTTGTCGAAAGCGATTCGATATCAGTCCAACAAACTAGTTACACTTTCGAGATAGCTACAGGGGCTGCTGGTTAGAGGCTACGAGGGGTGGGGAATGGGAAGGTAACGATTAAATCCCTGATTATGACTAGCTCCGGGAATGCAATCTCTGTATACGTAATCGGCTAATGGCATTACCCAGTAAATGGGAAAAAGGTATGGAATGATTACCATCACGCAGCAGCAGCAGCCCGTGCATCACCAGCAGTAAGCCCCGCCACCACAAGATCAAGCCAGCCATACCACTCACCACCCAAAAACAACGAGAAGCAGCTACCACCGTCACCCCATCCCGCAACATCCAGCCCCATCCCACCACCAAAACCACCACCCACACCACACCCAGCCACACCCGAGCACACCACCATCACCCACCCCAGCACCCAACCACAATCACCACAATCGCCACCACACACCAGCAACACCACCATCACCCCACCACACCACCACCACCTTACCACCACCACACACCAACGAGCATCATACAACCCAACACCAACAGGTGCTACCACAGCGCCACCACCGCACCCAGAACACCATCATCCTACGCATCCGCCACCCCACCATCCGACTACACCACCACCACCACAACCCACCACCACCAGACCACCACTACCACAAAACCCAAACAACCGCCCCCGTACCCAAACAACCACACCACCAGAGCCAACTACCAGCGCACCACCAACACACCGCAGCTACACACACCACCACCCAGGCAGGCAGTACAACTACACCACCGACCAGCAACAACCATCATCCAACCAAACCCAGCTCCACCGCCACCCACCACACCGAGCCCCACGGTCCAACATTTATTCCTCCGGGTTCAAATAATAATACCCCAACCTCAAAGTCTTGTTGTAATACTATTGAGTTTGGAGTTTATTATTCGCAAAGGCTGAGAATACCAGTAGTTGTTGACTCAATCATTGTACTTAGTCAGTTAATACTTGTAAAAGGAAAGTGGACCCCTCTTTTGCGTTACCCCAAAAAAACAGTTACTCCTTTCCATTCATATCATCTATTAGGAACGTTTTTGAATTCTTCATTTAAAATACAGTTGATTTAGGGCGTTTGTCCGATCTTTATCCGCCTAAGTATTAGGAAAGTTCTACCATCTCCCCGGGCTGTATTTATACTTCCTTACTTGTCATACAAAGAAACACACACAATTAAAAAAAAAATAAATCCCTTTAATTTCAAGAACTTCACAATGGCAGAATATCTAACTTAAATGTTGGAGAGAGTACGAGTGGGGTATTAAACCAAGTTTGTTGGGACGCAGTGTTTATATTTCGGGTATGATATCATTAACAAATGGGAGTATACACAGAGTAAGATCGTGGATCGGATCATAATTTTGCATGGGTGCGTAGACAAATCTTTTTGGGATGGCTTTATGGGGAGGATGAGAGAGATGAGGATGAGAAGAAATGAGAGGATGGGCGGACAGGTGCTCGCACTTGAGGGGGATTGTGGAGCAAAACTGAGGGGGTGTGCGCAAATGAAGGGGTCACAAGCATGGGTTTGCAGCCCCCGTTATCTGGGCAGGAATATCAGATTTGAATAGTTTCGCTATCTCCAGATGTTTGGGTGAACGGAAACACAGAGGCGGGGAAAGGACCTGTGGTTTAAAGTTGGTGTGAAATATAGTGCGAAGAGTTTTATGATGTTTTGTATGTTTTTAGTATCTTCTAATATTTAGGTAGAAATTATGTTTACTGTTTATGTCTTCCTTTAATGATGGTTGTACCTTTTATAAAATAATCAATGAAATTTGATGTTATGTTGGCTGTTACTAAATAAGTATTGGTATGTCTAATTGATGTGTATTATTGTGATTGGGTTGTTTGTGGTTTGTGTTTTTGGTATAATTTTCTTGGCAGATAAGCTGAGAATGCTGGGTATGAAATAAGCTGTTTTCGAGTGGAATCACTGCTTAGTGTTGCTAGGCATCTTAAGTGTTGCTAATCTAACTTAGTCAGCAACGGTTATTCTGCTATTTTTGAGGTGCAGGGTATGTTTTAGAATTGCGGTACGGGTTTTGTAACACCCTTTATCATCCACAGTATAGTTTTTGTCCGATCAAAACTCTCTCAACTACCATTTGCTGATTTTTACTTATTGCAATCCAGGAAAAAACTACCAAATTTTCATTTACAATGTGAATCTGTCTTTTGCCACCCAGATACATGCTTGATTCTTGGGCACCCAACAAGGAGAAATGAAGTCTGGGTTGTTTGATTTCTCAATCTACCTCATATTAGGTATGCTTAGTAATCTACTATATTGTTTTCCAAATCAACGTTGGGTCTGAAGGTCAACTTGTGGGAAGTACCAGTCATGCCGTGTGGTGGGCCGAGATTTTCGTAGCAGCATCGTCTAGAGAAGTTTTCATCTAGGAGATGTTTATGGATTGAGACTCTTCCAGCTACACCATTTTAAAAACCTTCAAAAATGGGGTTTGTTTAGAAAAATGTTTTTGAATTTATAAGGTGGTTTCCCCCAAGTTGGATTCTTTTACCTTTGTTACAGTTGTCTTAGTAAGCTACTGGTTGGATAGTATTAGTAGTATTGGTTTCTGGCCTTATTGCTCTGGTAAATGAAGAAAATTCATTTTCAAAAATTTTGAATGTGGTTAGCTTGGATTAATTTCTTCAAACACATTTTACCACAAGATGTTTTTGCAATCTTTATGGCAACAGTTTAGCATAAGAAGTTTCCCAGGTTTATCATAGTTCATCTCATAATAAGGTTTTTCTACATGAAGGAGGGTAAGGACTTTCCTGTCTATAAAACATTGTTTTCCAAGCATGTTGGTATTGGGTCACTAATAGGTGATGGTCAATGGACTGATCAGGTAAGGAAACCCAGGTGGCAGAACAAGGGGGACAATGCAAGTGAGAGGTATAGTGTGGTATAATATGGAAGTTTGTTGAACTTGATGGTCTAATGGTCAAATCTTGGAACCGGTTCTTGGCTAAAAAATCGATATCAGGAGGTGGATTAGGGTTTTTGGCTGGTTTGCATTGGAGGTCGAAGGTTCAGAAGTCATTCAAAGAATGATAGTGCTGCTGATGAACCAAGTTTTTAGCTTTAAAGCATTGAGGTCAGAGGGGTAAGACGGTATTCAAGACTGAAGTGTTTCTGTGAAACCAAAGGGTTAGCATTTGCGTTGGGGTCAGGGGGATCGAACCAAAGGATTTGGAACTATGGCACTGTTGATAGCCTTGATGGTGATCCATTGGTGTTGGATATGGATTGGTTCTGGAGATATGTGATGTAATGTGGTTTGCCCGTAATGATGGTGATGCATATGGTGTGGTTGGTGCTTGATTCTGGGATAATGGTGTAGTATGTGGTTGCTTATCAAGATGAAGGTTTATGAAGGCAAGTTCTAAAAGAAAGTGGTAGAGCTTAGACTTTTGGCTAAGACCCACCTGTGAGTGTTATGAGTAATTGGGAAGATCAAAGGACATCTTCCTCTAAGGGGAGGGAGGAGGAGTTGGTCTCTTGTTTGCTGTCTTCTTCTACAGCATCACTTAGTGCTTAGGCTCAAAGGTCTAGCTTTTCTACAATTTCTTTGAGGCGGTTCATCAACCTATTATTGATGTTATCAGCACAAACATATCTCATCTCTATCTCAGATCACTCTTCCACACAATGTCATCACATCCATTATCACAGACCACATCTGCTCATAATTATTCCAGATCAATCCAAATATCCACCCAAATGTATCACCTTCCAAACGTATACCTTTTCTAGGTTCCCAAGATCTTGGTTTTCATTCTCCCCTGCTGCCATCGTTAAATATGGCATTACTGGTATTACAGCAACACTTTTTTCCAGTCTTTTTGATGACCTGTTTCTTGCCTTCTGAACTTTCAATTGCTTATTTGTTAAAATGGTTTATTCAGCAGCCTTTATCAGTCTTTTGATGACTGGTTTTGCTTTTCTGCTTTCAATTGCTTAAATCAGCTTAACCTTTATTTATCCTTGAGTATCTGCTGCTTTTGTAAAGGCCAAGCTGTTTCTCTAAGTTGGTATTACATCAAGTTTAAAACCTCTCCATATATCCTCGAACTTATCTATCATTTGCATTGTCCCCCCTTGGTTTCTTGGCCTGGGGTTTTTGACTGATCGTTTCTTGGTTCCCTGATTTTATGACCAAATATCCAACTTCCTTGGACAATGGTTTATCTTGTAGGAGTCTTACCTTTCTCTTATGTTAAACCTTTTTTTATGGAGTGAACCATGAATAAACCTATGGTGTGAAACTTTCTTATTTGTACACTGTTTGGTCCATACGCAGTTTGCAAATCTTGGTATAGTCACTCGTTGGTTTGAAGATTATAAGGTTTACCACTCAAAAACTTATGAAATGATTTTCTTCATTTTTAGCGCAAGCGTAGGCAGGCATATTTATACTAAAACTCATTCAGCAGTAGTCTTTTGGCCTAAGACACTGTAACAAGTGTGATTAAGAATTCACTTTGGGGGAGACCTTTTACATTTCAAGATCATTTCTCTTACATACCCCTCTTTTGAAGGTTTTAAAAAACTTGTGTATCTGGAAGATTCTCATTCCTTACATCATCCATAGTGAAGCATTCTCCTAAACAGATGCCTCTGTTTCTTTGCCATCAGGGCCATCGTCTGACTTCTCATCAATAGGTTTTTGCTTTGCGTAGCAAATTTTGTGTTGGAACTATAAGTAGGTACTGTTAATGCATCTATATGGTAGGATTTTGAGAACTCAAAACAACTTCAGTGAACTCTTCATTATCCTTGGTGGGTTTTTGCAGATCAAATATGTTTGCCCTGGTGGAAGACGAGTGGAAATTGTTATTTGAATTTGTTCGGGTTTTGTGGGATTGCATTATTGATAATAAAGCATGGTTTGTTTGAGAGGTTTGATGGACCAAAAACATTACTGTGGGATAGGGGTCAACCCTTGAAGTATATTCTAACGTAACTGATCCTCAAAATAGCAGATAACCTTAGTTCGACTAAAAGTTAGGATTAGCAACACTATTTAGCCTAGCAACAACTATCGTTATCCACTTCGAAACAGCT
>LBNU01006282.1:61073-78737 GCA_014162995.1 Artemisia annua | reverse complement strand
GGGAGAGAATAAAGGAAGATAATAAACAATCATAAACACCAATCATCTTACCATTGAAGGCAGAGGCAAGTGAACCCGGCCTCACTCTGCTTAGGCACATCCTTATAGAACGTGTTGCAACATCCACATTTAAATTAGACACTATGCAGGGGTTCATTGTTGAGCAGCTGACCGTCAACTCACAAGCTAATAGTTGTTGTAGCATCCCCTTATTTACCGTCCACGAATGTAGACAAAGTTAACTCACCCATCGATCATCAGTCCAGATCGGTAATAATAGGCTCCGGGACCTTATCAACCATTCCCACCCATGACACCGTTCCCATACCACTCGTACACATTTCATACTCACTACTACCTCCATTCAATAGACTAGCTGATTCGTCAACGAGACCAACAATCCCAGCATGCAAGCACAAACATATCAAAAATAAAATAACCCTAATATAAGAAGTTAGGGTTTTATACCGATTAAGAACTGATCCTACCAACCCCATCATAATGATGGACCTTAACTGTTAAATAGAAAGTACGATAGCTTATCATGATAGTACGTAATAATGATTTTTAGTATACGTTAAAGCCACTACTCACAATTCAACAATAGATTAAGCAAGCGACAAGGTTAATAGATACCTACACCAACCAATTCACCAATATCTTAAATCTGTAAGCACCGACCCACGTTGAAGGTGGACCAATTGAAACAGAAGTAATAAGATCGATCAAAAAGAATAAGGTAGGGTCAAAATTTTGAATCGCCAAAATCGCCGCAGATGGGAGAGAAAAAGGCAGGGGTTTTGGCCAATAGTGTAGGTTTCATTAGATATAAGCAAACACTAAAAAACCTAAGCTAGCATGTTAATGTAAAGAAATGAAAAACAATTAATCAAATAACACATAGACATATTGAATGATTAATGGAAGAACTTCTCTTCAATTGAACATGGAACAAAAGAGGGTTTGAAACCATAAAAATATGGTAAAAATCAGACTAGGGTTTATCTCCAAAGTTGCACACTTAATGAATGAATAATCAAAAACTATATATAGACTTTACAAGGCCGACGGCGTCAGGTTATAGGTCCTTACACCGTCAGATCGCCGTGTTTAGGGTTCTCGGATTGCCTTCAAACACTTCTAACGGTGTCACTTGTTATTCCCTTCTAGGCTGTCTCTCTTTAGCTTAACACCTGGCGGCCTCAAACATGTTGAACCTGACGCCGTCAGGTGTAAATTTGACATATTCTTCTGGGGCATCTAGTGTAAAAATCCACCATCTTTTCAGCATAAGGTGACGCGTCAGCTCCAAAGCTTGACTCCGTCAAGTGTAAAAACTTGACTTTCTTGACTTTTCTTGTTTTCTTCATTCTTGAGCATAAAAACGTCTGAAAAGCTCCTAAATTCTCCATTTTCGAGAAGTCACATTCCAAGTACCTAAAAAGAGAAAGGGAACGATTTGAGGCAATATTTGATCATAAAATCACGATTTAGGGCTTAAATGACCCCCTAAAAGCATAACAAATAAATCCTTATTAGTTATGTTCAAGGTTACTCACAAATCCCTTAAGTAGGGCTTCACTCATCGACCTAGGAACAAGAGAGGAGAAAAGAAGAAGTTTGGCCTTCTATTGAAATTAAGTGTACCAAGGGATGAATACATAGGGATGTATTTATAGCCTTAGGGTTGAGATCAAGTTTGCCATGGTTTCCGATGTGGGATTCCATTGTTAGGCCACAAACAAGCCTAAGAGAGGGTTTCTAGATCCTTCTCTTGTCTTGTTTCCTTTTCTTTGTATCCCCTTGACATTTACCGACCGTTAGTCAATTCCATTAATTACTTAACGCTCTTTAGTCGTTTATTGTGAATTAAATAATTAAGTATAACATTTTATATTAATTATTCAATCATCGAGTCTCATACGTAAAGTGTGCAATCCCGTAGTATTGAGTTCGAATCCGGTCATATACTATTAAATATGTACACAAAACTAACAACTTATCACATGATTATTGCTCATATATTGCATGTTTATATCTGAATTAATACTTAGTTGCCTAAGTTTTCCACTTTCAGTGATTATGAAACAATATTACAAAAGACCAATGAGGCAGCTCAACCATTCTTCATAAACAGATACAGAGATTCAGCCCCTCATCATCAAGTTTTCACAAAACACCGGATTGTTCATTATGTATATGTCACCTCCAACCAATTCAGAACTGATGGCTACATCAATTGCCGTTAGAAGAGACAACAATATGGATTATATCTTCCGTGAAGCTGATTACCACAACCTTCACCCTTAAGACATTCAGGACATGTACCTCTCCAACATCAGCTACATCTCTGATCAGGGGAATGAAGACGACATCAAGGATTCCCTGAAAATCTTCATGAGATCATAGTTAGCTTTGGTACATGTTGAAGACTTTCAAATGGGAGTTGATAGTCTACAAAGGAAAGTCAACCTCACACATCCGATGATCATGTTTCCAGAATTGATAAACACGAGGCTTGGACATGCATTCAGAGTCCTTTTTTCGAGCTCGGTGTTGTATATGAAAATACATCTGGAGTGAAGAGGTTGATGATATCTAACGAAATTCCCAAGTTCAGCTCCGGTACGTTGAAATGGATTCTGAAAGGAATTCATGACTTGTTGAACCGAGATCCCGATAACGCCCTAATTATACATATTTTCGGGCATGATACTACTTGTTTTATGATCATTTATTGTGAACTTTCGATACTCAATAGCATGAAATGTGTGCAGGTTCACTGATGGATGCTCTAGAGCAAAAAACATAAAAAACACACGTATTTTAGCAAATAAAGCCAATAAATATGAAGTCTACAATATAAGTTCAAATATCCCAGCCAAGTGTGCCGGTTTTCCATTTATGTGCGCCACACTTGCTCGCTCGGTCATGAAAAGTCAAGAGGCAGTTTATAATAAAACTACGCCAGTTTTGTATTTTATGTGTGCCGTACTTCCTCTTCATTTATGAAACTTTGGCGCCAAGAAAATAGCTAAGGGCACCGCACTTACAATCAAAATACGCCGTACTTCGTGTAACACCCCCATTTTCACAATTCACAGTGGATTTAGGGTTGGGGTATTACTTCATGGAATGAAAGTTACAGTAATAGAAAACGACTCAAAAAGAGACGTTTTTAGAAAATAAGTTATCATTCATAAAAATATCAGAGTTTTATTAAGATGAGGTCCCGTGAATCTAAGTGTGAAATAGTGTTTGATTGATAACAAGATTGAAAGTCCTCCGAGTTCAGTGCCGCTTCCTGCCATAGCTCCGTAACGGCTATATACCTAGGATACATGCTTAAAGAGTCAACAATAGGTGTTGAGTGAGAGTCATAGGTTTAAGTAGTAGTAGTGTGAATATAAGTTTAGTAAAGCATGGGCTACGTTGTTATACACCCATGTAAAGTAGTAGAAACAGTATTTAAACAGTTTGCATGTATCTGTCAGTATTGTATGATCAGTGCAATTCTGAAGACAGGGGGTTATTGCACTAAGCTCATGAACCACACGTTAACAGTCCGCGTCATGGGGTCTGCAGACCAACTATGAGGGGACGGGAAGGATAACTTGCCAAAGTTAATCCTTCGAGAGGTTCAAATATAATACTTATTGATACCATCCAGAAAGATGTAGTATCATCGGGAGTGATAAAACTCCAATAGATCTATCATTTATATTCGTGTTCACTTGTGTAAAATATCACAAGCGAATAGATTCATGAATTTGGGTTGTGTAGTGGTGGCAGATAGTTTACTCGTGCAATAACCAAAGAAAAGACTTGTATTTTATTTAAAGCACGTATCCCCTCACAGGGTTTGTAAAGCATTTAGAAAGCGTTTAAAAGGTGTGAGGCTATGAAAACTCACCTGGGCTTAGTGAAATGTAATTGATGTCAAAGGTGACTCGGAGACTAGACTGCCTACTCACGTATCCTGGGGTTTGTTGGTGTGGGTGTATGTCAAGCTATAGTTATCTTGTTTTAAGTTTTCTCAAGTAATAATTCTTATGGTTTTTATTGTTAGTTATAACATAACACCGTTCAGGGCATCACAATCCAGAATTATATAGGACTCCTCATATGAAGCTCCCTAGTATTGCATTATGTTATAAAGATAATACCGTTCGGGCCATCATAATTCAGAAGTATATAACCCTCATATGAAATTCCCTAGTATTGTGTTACGTTGCTAAGTATTTTAGGTTATAACATAACACCGTTCGGGCCATCATAATTCAGAAGTATAAGACTCCTCACATGAAGTTCCCTACTATTGTGTCATGTTATTAAGTACTAGTCTTAAATATAATGTATCACCGTTCGGGCCATCATAATCCAGAGGTCATATTGTAGTAAAACGTTTGAGGAGCTCGGGCACTTTAAATCGTAAACCCAGCAAACTCGTCAAAACGTATACACAAATGAAGCCCCTCAAATGAAGCTCCCTACTATTGTGACACATTACATATAAAGATAGCACTTTTATTTATCAAGCAAATATTTCATTTTATACCCTTATAGTTTGTATATTTACAAAATCTACCCTAGACTTATAAACTTATAACATTTAAGCATTTAATTTTCTAGACTTACACAATTAGCCCCTATACTTCTATATTTTATGGAAATGGCAGAAATGACCGTTGGACTTATAAGTTTTTAGAATTTACCAATTATACCCTTAACTTTCTAATATTTGCAAAACTAGTCCTTTTTTATAAGTTTATAACTATTTTACTTTTTATCCTAAGGTTATAGAACTTTGAAAAAAGGGTTCTTATAATTATAAATTTTAAGAAATGTCAAAAATAGTCCATAGACTTAATATTTTCAGAAAGTTACCATGTATACCCCTATGAATAAAAACTATTACAAAACTAGTCCTTTTTCCATGCAAATTATATTTTAATGAGACAACTAAGTTTCCTAGATTATGTTTAGTTAATATATGCTTAACTAAGTCATATAATTTAGATTATAGCACAAGTTAAGGCAATTTAGCATATAAACATGTTTTCGACTAGTTTTAGGGTATTAAAATGAAAACGAGCAACTTAGAGTGATCAAGGCTTAGGTAGAGGTTCCTATGGGATCTAAGGCATATTAATACTATCTTAGGTCAGTACTAAAGTCATTAGAACAAATAAAAGGGCTTACGTGATAAGGGGGAGGCCTAACGAGGGTCTAGCTAGGTTTTAGGGTTTTCTCGACTAGTTTCTACTTCGACAAGGGTTATATGCCTAGTATTCTCAACTCCTAGGACTACTAGGACTCTTATACTACTTCTAGGACTCAGATTATTGATATGGAGAAGTGGTGTGGGATGGTTTTGAAATGAAAGGGTTCTAGGGGTATTTATAGGGCTCGATAACCCTTTAGGCTAAATTTACTTGGAGTGGTGGCTAAGTAACGTGGTGTGGCGGTTTAGGACAAGTGGGGGGTGTGTCACTAAGGAAGGCTAGGGAGTAGGTAGGGGGCTGTAGAGGCGGTGGTAGGGTGGTTTGTGGTGGTAAATGGTCCAAGGTATTATTTTAAGACATGTAGCTTACAAGTAGGTGACAAAGCTACTTGTAAGCTGCTATGGAGGTGCTAGGTTGGTTGCTAAGGGTGAAAGGAGCTGCATAAGCTACCTTGTAGGTTGCTTGGGTCGTTGGTGGTGCTTAAGGTGCTAGTTTAGTCTTAGTTTTAAGCTTAATCTAGGTTTAGGGTTAAGTTTAGGATTAGGGTTTTAGGTCAGGGATTAGTACTTAGATTAGGGTCCTAAGAGTGATTAGTGACTAATATAAAGGTTTAGGAGTCATGTTCTAGGTGGTGGTAGCTTTTACTAAAGTTTCAGGAAGGTTTTGACCTAGTTTCAGGGCCTAAATGACCTAGTTTTGCTTAGTGAGAGATTAGTGTCTAACTTGGGGTGTAGTGCCTAGATTAGTGTCCTATGAGTGTTTAGTGACTAATCCTATGTCCTAAGAAGCTTATACTAAGTGGTGGTAGCTTATGGTAAAGTTTTGGGATAGTTTAGACCTAGTTTCGAGAAGTTATGACCTAGTTATGGTTTTGTGCATAAGGGACTTGTTCCTAAGTTCTATGTGGTTGCACTAAGTTCTAAGGGTGCTAAGGTATCCTATCGTTCCTAAGGTAACTCATACATAAGCCTTGAACACTTTCAAACTAGTTCAGATAAGCAATTAGGGTTTTTTAAACACATAGGCCTAATTAGGGCTTAATTAGGGTTTATTAGGGTTTTGTGATGATTTTAGTGTGTTAGATTGATAGATTACTTAATGTGGTGTTGTTGTGATCTTATGCTTGACATACGAGGAGTTCACATGATGTGAGTGTAGAGATAGTTGGCTTGTATAGATACGTGAGCAGGTCTAGAGAGTCATGCAAGTAGTGAATGTATATAAAAAGCAAAAAATTTACCTGTGAAATACCTGATATAGGTATTAGTAGTGGGAATGATAGTGATCAGATTTTGTGGGTTGCTACAGTCTTACCCCTTAGAAGAAATCTCGTCCCGAGATTTTGTTAGACGTAGGGGTAGAAGTAGAGCGAGTTGACGATTTGAGAAAGAGAAAGTGGTACGAAAAGAAGAATAGGAATTTGTAGAAACTGAATAAGAGATGTTTGTACATGTGCCAGATACTTAGACTCATTTGTTTATATTCTTTTACTTACAAGTAGAGGCATCCCAATTCTTGTAAGTAAAAGTTTATAAATTCATGGTCCACTGATTTATAATTTCTTATTTAGATGAAAAAGTGCACTGATTCATCTTAATATGATGATTATAAATCATCCTTAAGTAGTGTCGGCGGAAAATGAAGGGAGTTTACCACACTTAAGTAAATGTGGTACAAGAGTGTTTAGAGGGAGGGAGGATAAGTGTTTACACTCGGAGTTTGGAAACTTGATGGGATTGTCCCATGAAGTTAGGAAAACATTGTGGAGTGTACAATGTTTGATTAAACTTGTGGGTTATGGGCGCACTGATTAAGGAGTTTTATCGGGAGATTAGCCATATTGGTAACTTGGGTTTTCTAGTTTAACAGTCATCCTGTTAGCAGCTAGTTACCTGATCGCATACCATATTATGGCTAGGATTACGGACGTCGATGATTCTCATTCTTGCAACTTTTGCAAGGTGAGATAGCATCATATCATAGTCGAACATGATGAGGATCAAAGTTCGACATAGATATTTGATGGATCTAAACACACACCTTGTATTACTGATACTTTGAGTTATATTATTAAGTACGCGGAATATACATAGTAATACTTAGACGATGGATTGTATGATGTAATGTAAGTGAGAACAGTTGTATACGTTTAATACAAAGCTTCAATATTATTGATAATAATACGAGTGATCTTGCTTGTCACTAGGGTTACACCTTGAAGCTCTCTAGGGTTAATTCGTACCTAGAACAATGACCTAGGACCTCCTTTTATATCACAAGGAGTCCTTTACAAGATAAGTATAATACTATCTATAGGGAATATACACAAGATCTTTTCTATACTTATCTACATACGAATACATCACAGTTATCCTAACAGCAGTGGTAATAATATGTACTAGCAGTGGTAATGTATTTCCACTGCTAGTGCATTCTTCAGCAGTGTCTTCCACAAGCTTATCAGTGGTAACTGTTAGCTTTATTCCCAACAATCCTCCCCTAAACTTATGATTTCTCTGCAAATCAATAAGTTTCTTCAATCTGCATCATCTCTTAGGATTTGGGGAATTCTTCCAAACACTTCACTTTCTTCTTAATGCTTGAATAGCTCTTGAACATTGTTCTTGAATCCTATGTATCAATGCTCTGACCTTTTCAGTATCTTCATGGACTCTTATCCTTGTAGACAGCATCACAGTGAGAGTTCCAGCTCTCAGTGGGTATTCTTTCTCAGCAAACATAAATGCATCCACTCCAGCTTTTGTAGAAACATGATGAACTTCACATAAATCATAGTAAGTCCATGTAGTACCAGGACATGAAGATTCAAACTTCCAGAAATTATCATTAGCATCTGGTTCATAGAGCCTTCTTAGATCAACCCACAACTGCATTTCCTTCACATCTTTAAGATTGTCAGCATCAAATCTTTCTTGAACCAATATCCACAATGTATCAAGATCATCTCTGTCACATGCTTTGATAAGTTCTTCAAACTGAATAAATGATGAAGTTTCACAACCTAGCCTTGAAATCTTCCATGTTGGAGCAAAATTGCTAGCAGTGTACACTTCCCAATCAAAAATAGGATGTCTGACTTGCAGTGGGTCAGGATAAAAATCTTCTTCTTCAATCAAAATCATATCAGTCAGCTGCGCTTCTGTAAACTTCTCAGATTGAACCTTCTGTTCTTTAGCAAATCTTGTTTTCTTTTGAGTCTGAAGTTCACTATCTTTAGCTTTTCTCTTCATATGAGGATATCTTCTTTCTTCTTCTTCAGAGTTCATAAGAATGAAATCAAGATCTTGCCTTTTAACTCTGTAGTAGACACCTTCAATCTGATCATGGGCCATGCCTTTGAATTGATACATTTTCCAGCCACCAACACTGCAACAATAACTTTTCATCACTGAGATAACTTGTGCCTTGGTTGGTTGTCTTGGTTTCTTTTGACCCTTTCTGACTGAACCAATTGCTTCTTGAAGTGCTTGTCTATTCTTCATTTCAATAAAATCCTTCAACTGAGCTGTTCTTTGATCTACAGTTAAGGTTTTATCTGCAACTAGGTCAATTTCTTTCTTTTTGACTACTGGATCATTAGCAATCAAGAATTCAACCTTTTGTTCTGTAGGTACATATGTGAATTCTGGAGTCTTCTCTCTCAGAATTGTAGGTGGAACAGTGGAAATTGGATTTACATCCATTGGAGCAGTGGTTTCCATTCTGTCCAGCCTTTTAGCCTCCATGAAGTCTGCAATCTCTATTTCATCCAATCTTTTCTTGTTTGCAACTTCATCTTCTCTAAGTTTTCTAGCAACTTCAGCATCATAGTCAACTTGAGCTTGCACTCTCTTTTTAACTTTCCTTCTTGGTTGCTCTTCACTCTGCAAAACTGCCTTACCTTTTTCTTTCCTGATCTTTTCATGTTCTCCCTCTACAGTGGTAATATTCTGTCCAGCAGTGGGAACCATTTGCTCTGCAGTGGGAATAAGATCTTCAGTAGGAATTTGCTCTGCAGTGGAAATATTTGTAGCACCAGTGGAATCTCTTTGCTCTGGTTGATCTGTATCAAGTTGCTGTTGAGAAATTTCCAAATCTTGAGTATCACCCATTGGCTGATCAAATGCCAAATCTGTAACTCCAAAATCAAAATGTGCATCTTAATCACCTTCATCTCTAAAATCAATTCTCCTCCCCTTGGTTTCAGCATCTGTTTTCCTCCCCTGTTTGGGAGAATTCCCAAAATCTTCAAAGAAATCATCTGAATCACCATCATGAGGTGAGGATGGAGAAGAAACCACTATCTTTGCAGTTCTTTTCTTCTGTTTTAACCCCTGCAACTCTTCCTTCAAAGTCTGAATCTCTTCTTTCAATTGTGTAATATCCTTGGCATGCTGCTCCTTTACTTGTGCCAAGCCCTTTAGAGATTCAACCTGCTTAGTTAACTTGGTACAAAGTTTCATCAATTCCATAGGTTGCTCACTGCCCTCAACATTTCCAACTGTGTGACCTGTTGGGAGAGGTGAATCATAATGCAAAAGTTCATATTCCATCCTAGTTAGACTAGGTTGAAGCCTGGAACCACCACTGCTTGTTCCTAAACCAAAAGGATCAGGGACATACTGTGTTGTGATGGGACGAGTTGGCTGTTTTTGCCTCCTCTCATAGGTGTGAGTAACTGGTGGAGTATAGTGAATGGGTGGAACTTGGATTGTGGGTGTGTTTTGGGATACAACTGGGATTGTTGCACCCTCACCCTGTACCTGTGCAATTCTTGCAAGCATTTGAGGAAAAGGTGGTTTAAAAACCCCATTACCAACCTTATCCATATTTTGAAAAACTTTGGGCTTAAGGAAACGGATTTTATAAACTCTGTTATGGGGTTGCAGTGGAAATTTAGTTAAAAATTTTCAAGAGCAGTGGTAAGTTAAACATATAAAAATTGGACTGCTCTCATTGTAGTTTTTAGCAAACTATCAGCTATCAACAGATTTGATATGTCTTTACCATGAGGCGTTTGCTATGGACTAGCCAACTCTTAATTATATAGAATATGGTGAGTTGATAACCATATATTTTTTGGTAAACTATCAACCATAAACGGATTTGTTAAGTCTTTACCAGTAGCCGTTTGCTCTGGACTAGTTGATTCTTATTCGGATTAGACATGGTGAATCAATAACCATTTGTTGTGTATCTCAGTTATACACCTTTTATGATCAACTCCCAGCAAAGATTGGTTATATACCTGCAAGTGTTAGTATAAAACAAAGAGTATTCATAATCAACTTGTTGTAAACCAAAGTTACATTTTAACCAAGCCACTATTCACAAATATCTTCTAAAAGTCAACCCGATAATATCTTTATTTACTTTTCAACCTACCAAAATAGGTGAAAGTAAATATCTCCTTTAATGAGACCTTTTGATTGACTTTGCCTATATAAAGGGACACGGCTCTCCATTATCTTCACCAAAACACATGATAACTTTCACAAGATCCCTAAAAATCACCATGAGCAATCTTCCTAACATTATTTACATCTCATCTGATTCCTCCTCTGACATAGAGATTTTGATATCTTCTGAGTCATCTTCAAAGGCATCAGGGTGGGCAAGTTACTTTCCACCCTGTGCTTCAGCCTCTTCATCCAAGAAGCCAATAAAGAAGACTACTGCAAAGCCTGTTGCCAAGCCTGCACCATCTCTTGAGTTATACTCCAGCTCATCAGATGATTCAGATGATGATGAGTCCTATTCCTTGTCCAAGGAGTTGCCAAGGGCTTTGACTAAAGCTTTGGGAGCAGCTCTCTCCAACATGAAGCAAATCTCCATCCCAGAGAGGCCTGCAAGACTACCAAGGGCTCCATCACAAGTTCTTGGGCTTGCTTATCCTAGAATGCAGTCAACCTTTGAGAACAAAAGGAAGAGTGCACAGAAGGCCAAGCACAACTATCAGGGCAAGGGCAAGAAGCCAATGGAGTAGCTTGTGTAGGGTGTAGGGGTGTAGGTTTTGTTAGGATTTTATCATTGTGTTTTGATGGTGGTAGTTTGTATTCTCTGTTTGAATGAATGAAACTTCTCTTTTGAATGAATGTTTGTAGTTTCTCTTTTTTTCTTTTTCCACTATGAGAGTAATATTTACCACTGCTTGCCTTTTTGTTTCCACTGTTAGCCTTATTTTCTGCATAAAAATTAGTGGACAAACAAAATACAAGCAAACATATACAAACTTATACAAACATATACAAAAATATTAGTACCAAAACCTCCCTTCAACACCAAATACTATTAGACACAAAATTTTATGGATTAAGCATTCCAATACCTGTTACCAAGTACTGAAACCTTCCCACATCAAGTCCTTTTGTTAATTAATCAGCATAGTTATCATCAGTATGGATTTTGACAATATGAATTAGCCTTTTCTCATAACAATCTCTTATAAAATGATGTCTAATTTCAATATGTTTAGTCTTTGTGTGTTGAATTGGATTCTTAATTATGCAAATGGTACTACTATTGTCAATATAAATGATGGTATTCATAAAATTGTACCCATAGTCCAAAAGTTAATTTTGAAGCCATAGAACTTGAGCACAGCAACTTGCAGCAGCCACATACTCTGCCTCAGTTGATGAATTTGCCACCATTGTTTGTTTCTTGCACTACCATGACACCAATCTATTACAAAGAAATTGGCATCAACCTGTTGTAGATTTTCTATCCAAGCTTGCTCCAGCATAATCACTATCTGAGTAAGTGACCAATTCTAGAGGTGATTCTCTAGGGTACCATAATCCCAGATTAGGAAATGCTTTAAGGTACATGAAAATCTTCTTCACAGCAGTCAAGTGAGAAAACTTGGGAGTGACCTGAAACCTTGCACAAGCACACACTGCAAACATAATGTCGGGCCTAGATGATGTAAGATACATCAAAGAACCAATATTAGATGAGTACATGTGCACATCAACTGCTTCACCACTATTTTCCTTTAAAAGTTGATGTGTAGTCTTGTCTGCAGGGGTGCTACTTGACTTTGCATTAGAGAATTTGAACTTCCTTAGTATCTCAGCCACATATTTATCTTGATTAATGATAAGCTAATGACAACAAATAAACAACTAACAACAATGCTCATGCCAAGAATTACTCATACTCAGTGTTAACTGAGTTTGTTCAGTTGCAACAGACCAAAGGGGCATTTTTTGGAGCTAAAATAAGACAAGAAAATAAGCTGACAGGGACAAGCCAAGTATACACCAATTAATCTACCCTAACAGGCTCCCTAAATTACCCAAGTTCAAGCAAAATGCTCAATGAATGAAAAAGATGTGATCAAAACAAGATGGATCAAAACTGACAAATGGGTGGTACAGGGCAAGCAATGGGTCAAACAGTCCACTTTGCTATCAATTCTACCTGTGTAAATGAACTCCAAATCTGAAATTTCTTCTTGATTCACATACACAGGCCACCAAATAGCTCAAATCAACAAGAATTTTCTATTTCCAATCTCTTTTAAGTCCTACATTTGACTTAGAAAACTGTCCCATTTTTCAGTTATATAAAAAATTGACTTTTTCTACTTTGAAGAATGTTGACCAAAGTGAGATTTGATTGATTCAATTCAATTGAAAATGAACTAATAAGCTACTATGAGGCTAAATTAAACTGTTATAACTACTTTTGAACTAAGATGCCTGATTTTGAAACTGAAAACTGTGATAGTTAAGCAATCATGATGCATCAAGGTGAATTTTGACCTTTTGATGTATAACCTAGGTATTTTACACTATGAATGTTCTAATATGATCTAATGCCACTTGTCTATACTGAGATTACCAACTCAAAATTGCTACAGCACAATAATAACAGCAATACCAAACACCCCTTTAATAAGTGCTCTCAACAGATTTACAAGGCAAATGAGAGATCTAAGCCAAAACCCTGATACATCAGCTTATACTAGGCTAGTGTGAACTCAAATAAACATAAGCAAACAACAATAAACTATTTTAACTAAAAATCAGAGCTTATGCAAATTTATACTAGGAATATGAACTAAGATAACTAGGATATGAAACCTTGAACCCAAGCTGAACAAGGGTTTCTCTAAGCAGCTACAAGCTCTAGCTTGTCAAATGACAAGCTAGTAAAGTCCCTCTGGCCAATCCTTTTAGACCACTCCCAATGCATTCCACTATCTCATGCTTAGGTACCCTGTTGTTATTTTTAAGCCTGAGGCTATGCTTTTTATGCTCTCTTGTGTATTTTTTTAGACCTTAGGTAAGCTTATGTAAGAGTTTGAAGCTTCAAGCAAGATTTTATTAATAAAACTTTTAAATTTCCATGAATACTGAAAATGATGCAAGACTGAAATTCAAGAACTAAAAACTTTCATTAACTTAAAAATAGCAAATTACAAACTAAGGTTTCACTGGAAAATTAAATTGACAATAAATTCGACAATAATTAAATTAAGCTAAAATCTCCATGCTTCTCCACAGCTTCTCTCCTCCTTTTATATTGAAGAATTAGGGTTTTTGGTGCACCCTTGTCCTTTCCCAGTAATAAAATCAGCCGTAGGATTGCTAGGATTCAATCTTGACCACTTGAGTGATTTGGCGCCAAGAAAGTCATAACCACTTTCCTGGTTTCTTGAGGACCTTTTATAACAATAAATGCTTCTTGGAATGTTGTTGAGGCCAAGGGAACATGGTGTGGTGGAGGTGAGTTGGAGGAATGGTGATGTACCAAGTTGGAGGGAGAGGTGGTGAGTTTGACCCTGGTTTGACTGGTGGAAAGAGATATAACGGGGGAAGGGATTTTTTATTATAAATGGATTGGGCTGCGGTTGAATTGGGCCAGGGGATGGAAAAGGGCTTGGGGTTTTAATGGGTTTGTTATTGGTTGTTTTGGGTTTTAATTTACAAAAGGCCCGGTTTGGTTTGTAAATTAATCACAAGGACCAATTTTGTAACATTCTGAAATTGAGGGGCCTGGTTTGAAATTTTTCCAAAATATTTATAAGGACCATTATTGCCACATTTGATAAACCAATGACCATAGACGCAATATTTCCAAAATTTAAAACCCTAGGGACCATTTTTGCCAAATTTATAAAGTTGAGGGGCCTTGTTTGCCAATTTGTGGAAACTTTTATCCAAAGATCAATATTGAACATTTTTGAATTTCCAAGGACTTAAGTTGACTTTTCTTTGAAATAACTTGACTAGGGACTAATTTTGACAATCTTTGAAAGTTGGGGGACTAAAACTGCCAAACATGCAAACTTTGTTCGTTTTTCATTTGTTTTTAAACATTTTGCATTTGAAACATATAAAACACGATCCTTGGATATTTTATGCATTTTGATGCGTTTTTGAGTGTTTTCAGATGTTTTGCAGTTCAGATTTGACCAAAAATGATGAGTGTTTGAGCACTCATCAATCCCCCACACTAAACTATTGCTAGTCCCTAGCAATATTTTATGAAAACTTGATGGATTTTAATCTCTTTACCAAAAGCCATCACTTCTGGAGTAGCCAAATATTTCAGTTCAAGTAAGAACCATGGTACATCGATAACCATATGATTTTGAGCAAATCACCAGCTTTCAACAGGTTTGATAAGTCTTTACCAGAAGCCGTTTGCTTCTGGACTAGCCAACTCTTAGATAAAACATAGTTATTATCTTTGGTGAGCTGATTACCAATTATGGTTTTCCAACTGCCTTTACCACAAGCCATAATCTTGCCGGCTAGCCGACTCTTCACTAATTAAAGATATGGTGAGTCGATTACCATACAATTTTTGGCAAATTACAAGCCATAAACGGATTTGATGTATCTTTACCAAGAGCCGTTTGCTCCTGGATTAGCCAATCCTTTTGTTGGTTAGACATGGCGGACTGATAACCACAAAAATTTTTTGAAATAAAGTGAATTTTTTTTTAAAAAAATTTTTGGCCAAAAACGGGGGTACTAGATGGTATAATGTAATAAAATTCGCTATAATTTCTCCCCTCCCACACTTAGAATTGAATATTGTCCTCAATATTCAAAGTCCCGACTATTATGCCGACTCTTTGAACGGAGAAAAGACAATATTCTAAGCTAACTGCGGAAATATTGCTTTTCACTTTATTTATATTAAACATACAAACACACTTTTTTTTTTTGAAATTTACATATATACATTGAAAACAGCAGCAGGGGATGGCCACTCCCCCACACTTGGGTGGTAGAAAATAGAAAGAAGTCAGAAACATAGGTGAAAACCCATATGTTGTGCTACTGTTTTTGTTCACCGAGTCGCTAGCTTGACTCGATCCCCGAATTCATTTGTCCTTGGGGAAAGTTTGGAGATCTGGGACAACCATGGATGGTATGTCCTCTCCAAAGTAATGTTTCAAACGATGCCCATTCACTTTGAAATTTGGTCCGTCATTTTGAGATAATTCGACGGTACCATAAGGATAAACCTTTGCAATAGTGAATGGGCCAGTCCAACGGGTCTTCAATTTACCCGAAAAGATCTTTAATCTTGAGTTAAAAAGAAGGACTCGATCACCAACATTGAAAACGCGGTTTTTGATCTTTGAGTCATGGAGCTTCTTTGTTTTTTCCTTGTAGATTAAAGAGTTTTCATAGGCCTGATCACGAAGTTAATTCAATTCATTCATTTGAACTTTTCGATGATCGCCTGTAGTTTGGAGGTCGAAATTGGCATGCTTGAGGGCCCAATAGGCTTTGTGCTCAAGCTCGATCGGTAGATGGCAAGCTTTCCCGTACACAAGCTTGTAAGGCGTACACCCGATGGGTGTTTTGTAAGCTGTGCGGAAAGCCCAGAGTGCATCATCTAACTTTTCCGACAACGATGCACGATTTTCACCTACAGTTCTTTTCAAAATTCTTTTAATGCCTCGATTGGAAACTTCAACTTGTCCACTTGTTTGAGGGTGGTACGCAGTAGAAAGACGGTGAGTTACACCATACTTTTGCATGACTTTATCAAATTTGTCATTGCAAAAATGCGTACCACGATCACTGATTATAGCACGTGGAGTTCCAAATCGAGCAAAAAGAGCTTTTAAAAATTTCACAACAACTCGGGCATCATTTGTGGGTAAAGCTTTCGCTTCAACCCATTTTGAAAAATAGTCAACAGCCATGAGTATATACTTGTTTCCATGAGATGACGGAAATGGCCCCATAAAATCGATGCCCCATACGTCAAAGATTTCACAGACTTGAATTGCATTTTGTGGCATTTCATTCTTTTGTGAAATATTCCCGTGACGTTGACAAGTGTCACAGGATTTGATCAATTCCTGGGCATCCTTATAAATCATGGGCCAGTAGAAACCGGAATCAAACACCTTTTTGGCGGTGTAGTTAGGATTATGGTGGCCCCCCGTGGGACTGGCATGGCAAGCCTTGAGAATTTCAGTGGCTTCCTGACCATAAACACACCGCCGGATGACTTGATCGGCACATATTTTGAATAAGTAGGGGTCGTCCCAGAAATAATCCTTGAAGAACTTATTCTTCTGTTGGGACGACATCCCTTTCACCACAAAGTTACCCGCATGGTAATTTACAAAATCGGCAAACCATGGGGTAGTAGAATCTCCACGGAAAGCAACCGCATTTAGTGTCTCGAGAGGAAATGTTTCATTTATTTCCTTTTTCTCGAAGACATCTTGGTGTGGGTTCTCTAATCGGGACAGATGATCAGCAGCTAGGTTCTCAGCTCCCTTTTTATCACGTATAATGATATCAAATTATTGTAGGAGGAGAACCCAACGAAGCAATCTCGGCTTTGCATCTTGTATTGCAAAGAGGTATTTTAGAGCCAAGTGATCCGTATACAGTACGCATTTGGTCAAGATCAAATACGGCCGAAACTTTTCAAATGCGTACACCACGGCTAATAGCTCTTTTTCCGTAGTGGTGTAATGTGTTTGAGCCTCGGTCATTGTTTTGCTCACATAGTGTATTGGCTGAAAGTGTTTGATTTTGCGTTGCCCCAGGACTGCACCGATAGCAAAATCACTTCCATCGCACATGAGCTCAAATGGCAAGTCCCAATCGGGGGCAACAAGAATCGGTGCCTCAATAAGCTTTTTCTTTAATATTTCAAAAGCTTCGATGCACTCTGGAGAGAAGATAAAAGGAGCATCCTTCTCAAGGAGATGGGTCAAAGGCCGGGCGATTTTGGAAAAATCTTGTATGAATCTACGATAGAATCCGGCATGACCCAAAAAACTCTTAATACCTTTGACGGAGGTGGGATGAGGTAATTTAGCAATGACATCAACTTTGGCTCTGTCAACCTCAATCCCATTTTTGGAAATCTTATGGCTGAGGACAATGCCCTCTTTGACCATAAAATGGCTCTTCTCCCAATTTAGACAAAGATTGGTGTCTTC
>LBNU01006281.1:160727-186334 GCA_014162995.1 Artemisia annua | reverse complement strand
AAAGATGTAGAACGGAAATCCGGGAGCTAACCTATGAAATGAGGTTTATCTTAAACCACATTTTGGACCGTCTAGAATCCTTGTGTCAACCATCTCAAGTCTAGAGTCTACAACCAAAACCACAAACCAACAAACCAAGAGAATTTCTCTTCCAACAAAATCAAAATAAAACCCGCTACATCCTCCAACACACGTTTTCCTCCTCCAAACAACCTTACCCTTGTTTTAGGAAAATGTTTCTCATTAAGGAAAGTGATGGTTTCCTTTTAAAGATGTAGGATTTTAGCCTTTCTTTTGTTTCTTTTTCTTGTGTCTTCCACTTTTAGAAATAGGGTGATTAATTACATCATTTCTTGTCTTTGACTTTCTAAAGTCAAATTTTACGTGAAATGAATTTCATTCTACTATGAGATATGTTTTGTGTGTTGACCATTGAAGTATTGTAATTGCACTATACCCTGTTATGGTAACATGTATATCTTGTGTTTTCGACACTAACTCTCTTTTGTAGGATAATAACTCATGCTTCCCTTCCTTGATACTCCGATTGAGGGGAGTAATATTCAAGGGGGAGTATGAGTGTTGCATCGTTACGCTTCAAAACATGTTCTATACTTGTCTTGTGCGGCAACTAACCTTTCTTTTGTAGGTTCAAAATCCATGACTTCTTCCTTGATACTCCGAGTTAGGGGAGTAATATTCAAGGGGGAGCATGAGAATTGCAACTAACCTTTTTCTTTATAGGTTCAAAATCCATGACTCCTAACTTGGCACTTCATTCAGGGGGAGTATTGTCCAAGGGGGAGCACGTGCATAAGTTCCGCTACGCTACTCTTCTTTTTGTTTCGACAAAAAGGGGGAGAAGTTTAACTTGTTTTCATCTATAACTTTTTTCACTTCTTTTTATTATTTTCGTAAAACAAGTTTTAAACTTTATAAGACTTAACACTAAACATAGTGAATTACTTATAAATAAAGTTTACATTTTGTCATCAACAAAAAGGGGGAGATTGTTAATACAAATATCGCCTAAAAACGTTATTTATATTTTACGATCTTTGCTAAGTTTTGTTAATGACAAAGTACAAACTTTAGCTTATAAGTAATTCATCACTTTAGTTTTAAGTCTTGTATAAACTAGACTTAACATTTCTTTTTAAACATAAACATAGTTTTTATTTCTTTAAAAAGAAAGTGTCACATCACATTAATAGAAAGTTTATGTGTTTGACCATCTTTGGTTCTTACACACTTTTGGAAGTATTCCACATTGAGTCAATGCATAAGTTGATGTGACCTTGTGTGTCATAACATAGTCTTTACTTCCATAAAAAGAAAGTGTCACATCTCATCAATGTGCACTTATAGTAAGTTTGTGTGTTTGACCATCTTTGGTTCTTACACAACTTTGGAAGTACTCCTCATTGAGTCAATGCATGATATAGATTGATGTGACCTTGTTTGTCTTGGAGGGATTTACTTTGTGTGCAAGTTTGGACATGTCAGTTCTGGCGGAACCCTGGGGGTACACGGGCGGAACCCTTCTGAGGGTGCCGCCGTTTCCGCCAGAGCTGACACTTGGTTGTCTATAAATACCAAACAACTTGCAAGAAATCCCTCATCACTTTAGGCTATATTATTCACATATCCTCTCATCTAACTCAGTAACATTTGACTTGTGTGATTCTCTTATGTAGCAAAGGAGTTCACAAGTTCATCCAAGAAGTTACAAGTTTCAACTCATAAGTTGCAAGACTTGTTATCTTTGTTATGTATAGACTTCGGTAGTTTATACGTTAGTTGTATTATGTGTAGAAGTGATCGGTTAGTATTTTAGGCCTCAAAATACATAGTGTGTAGGGAGTGGTTGTACCCGTGTAAAGAACTCGACATCTAGCTTAGTGTCGGTAAAAGTATAAGCGACGATGGGAGTGGTTGTACCCTTGCAAAAGAACTCGACATCTAGCTTAGTGTCGGTAAAAGTGTAAGCGACGATGGGAGTGGTTGTACCCTTGTAAAAGAACTCGACATCTAGCTTAGTGTCGGTAAAAGTGTAAGCGACGATGGGAGTGGTTGTACCCTTGTAAAAGAACTCGACATCTAGCTTAGTGTCGGTAAAAGTGTAAGCGACGATGGGAGTGGTTGTACCCTTGTAAAAGAACTCGACATCTAGCTTAGTGTCGGTAAAAGTGTAAGCGACGATGGGAGTGGTTGTACCCTTGTAAAAGAACTCGACATCTAGCTTAGTGTCGGTAAAAGTGTAAGCGACGATGGTAGTGGTTGTACCCTTGTAAAAGAACTCGACATCTAGCTTAGTGTCGGTAAAAGTGTAAGCGACGATGGGAGTGGTTGTACCCTTGTAAAAGAACTCGACATCTAGCTTAGTGTCGGTAAAAGTGTAAGCGACGATGGGAGTGGTTGTACCCTTGTAAAAGAACTCGACATCTAGCTTAGTGTCGGTAAAAGTGTAAGCGACGATGGGAGTGGTTGTACCCTTGTAAAAGAACTCGACATCTAGCTTAGTGTCGGTAAAAGTGTAAGCGACGATGGGAGTGGTTGTACCCTTGTAAAAGAACTCGACATCTAGCTTAGTGTCGGTAAAAGTGTAAGCGACGATGGGAGTGGTTGTACCCTTGTAAAAGAACTCGACATCTAGCTTAGTGTCGGTAAAAGTGTAAGCGACGATGGGAGTGGTTGTACCCTTGTAAAAGAACTCGACATCTAGCTTAGTGTCGGTAAAAGTGTAAGCGACGATGGGAGTGGTTGTACCCTTGTAAAAGAACTCGACATCTAGCTTAGTGTCGGTAAAAGTGTAAGCGACGATGGGAGTGGTTGTACCCTTGTAAAAGAACTCGACATCTAGCTTAGTGTCGGTAAAAGTGTAAGCGACGATGGGAGTGGTTGTACCCTTGTAAAAGAACTCGACATCTAGCTTAGTGTCGGTAAAAGTGTAAGCGACGATGGGAGTGGTTGTACCCTTGTAAAAGAACTCGACATCTAGCTTAGTGTCGGTAAAAGTGTAAGCGACGATGGGAGTGGTTGTACCCTTGTAAAAGAACTCGACATCTAGCTTAGTGTCGGTAAAAGTGTAAGCGACGATGGGAGTGGTTGTACCCTTGTAAAAGAACTCGACATCTAGCTTAGTGTCGGTAAAAGTGTAAGCGACGATGGGAGTGGTTGTACCCTTGTAAAAGAACTCGACATCTAGCTTAGTGTCGGTAAAAGTGTAAGCGACGATGGGAGTGGTTGTACCCTTGTAAAAGAACTCGACATCTAGCTTAGTGTCGGTAAAAGTGTAAGCGACGATGGGAGTGGTTGTACCCTTGTAAAAGAACTCGACATCTAGCTTAGTGTCGGTAAAAGTGTAAGCGACGATGGGAGTGGTTGTACCCTTGTAAAAGAACTCGACATCTAGCTTAGTGTCGGTAAAAGTGTAAGCGACGATGGGAGTGGTTGTACCCTTGTAAAAGAACTCGACATCTAGCTTAGTGTCGGTAAAAGTGTAAGCGACGATGGGAGTGGTTGTACCCTTGTAAAAGAACTCGACATCTAGCTTAGTGTCGGTAAAAGTGTAAGCGACGATGGGAGTGGTTGTACCCTTGTAAAAGAACTCGACATCTAGCTTAGTGTCGGTAAAAGTGTAAGCGACGATGGGAGTGGTTGTACCCTTGTAAAAGAACTCGACATCTAGCTTAGTGTCGGTAAAAGTGTAAGCGACGATGGGAGTGGTTGTACCCTTGTAAAAGAACTCGACATCTAGCTTAGTGTCGGTAAAAGTGTAAGCGACGATGGGAGTGGTTGTACCCTTGTAAAAGAACTCGACATCTAGCTTAGTGTCGGTAAAAGTGTAAGCGACGATGGGAGTGGTTGTACCCTTGTAAAAGAACTCGACATCTAGCTTAGTGTCGGTAAAAGTGTAAGCGACGATGGGAGTGGTTGTACCCTTGTAAAAGAACTCGACATCTAGCTTAGTGTCGGTAAAAGTGTAAGCGACGATGGGAGTGGTTGTACCCTTGTAAAAGAACTCGACATCTAGCTTAGTGTCGGTAAAAGTGTAAGCGACGATGGGAGTGGTTGTACCCTTGTAAAAGAACTCGACATCTAGCTTAGTGTCGGTAAAAGTGTAAGCGACGATGGGAGTGGTTGTACCCTTGTAAAAGAACTCGACATCTAGCTTAGTGTCGGTAAAAGTGTAAGCGACGATGGGAGTGGTTGTACCCTTGTAAAAGAACTCGACATCTAGCTTAGTGTCGGTAAAAGTGTAAGCGACGATGGGAGTGGTTGTACCCTTGTAAAAGAACTCGACATCTAGCTTAGTGTCGGTAAAAGTGTAAGCGACGTTGTAAAGGTTTCTCCACCGGGAAAGGAGTTTGTTGACTAGTGAAAGAAACTCTCGAGTTGGATACTCGGGGCGTGGACGTAGGGCAAGGAAAATAGAGTTCCTTGTAGCCGAACCACGATAAATACTCGTGTCATGGTTTGATCGTTTCTTTCTTTATTCTTACTTGCTACTTATTATCTTTTAGATCATATCTTTGATAGTATCCATGCTTACATCTTTGATTGTTTGAAAAGTATATCTTAGATTATATCTTTGATTATACGAAAGTTTTTAAAAGATAATTAACCTAAAAAGCGGTAAACTATTCAACCCCCCTTCTAGTTTTCCACAATTGCATCTCAAACCTATCTTCTGTTTCACTTTATTCCAGAACTGATCAGCATAGCTACATTGAAAAAACAGATGGTTGTGAGACTCACAGTCACTTGTGCAAAGAGAACAAACCATCATATCATAAGACCCCCACTTTTTCATCCTATCCTGAGTAGTTAATCTTTTAAGAACTGCCATCCACAAGATAAATGCATGTTTGGGTATATTTTGAGAGAACCAGACAACCTTGCTCCAAGTAACATCCTCTTCCTCACAATGCATGTCTGCATAAGTATGTTTAACAGAAAAAGAACCTTCCTTGCCTGTCTTACTTCTCCAAACAATTTGGTCCTCCTGTGATTCATCAATATTGCATTTAGTCACTGTAGCTAAAGAGGGGTGTTTGGATATCCATTCATCAGGCCACTTGCACTCATTATTAATCACAATATCATTCACCACCATATCAAGTTTTAGCCTAGCATTGTATATATCCCTATGAAAAATGAAATCATTTAAGTACCCTAACTCACACCAGTTATCATATAACACTATAGCTCTACATCAATTGCCCACTTTCATCACAAAGTACTTCTTTACTTCATCTCTCAATTTTAGTAGATTCTTCCAACCCCAACTATCATTCACCTCAGCATTAACAGCCCATATACTTCTCCCTTAGTTTAACTGTGTTGACCCATTTTACCCATAAAGAATCATTGTCAATCACCACATGCCACAAATGCTTAATAATCATAGCTTTATTCCATACATGCAAATCTTTTAATCCAAAACCTCCTTGAATTTTAGATCTACACACATATTTCCATGCCATTTTAGCCTTTCCACTAGTTACCTCATTCTGATTCCAAAGAAAATCTTTTAGAAGCTTATTAATTTCATTGATCACAGACTTAGGTAAATGATAAACAGAAGCCCAATATACATGTATGGATTCAAGAACTGAAGCAACTAGTTGTAACCTTCCAGCCTAAGTGAGACATCTGTTTTTCCAATTAAACACTCTGCCTTTGATCTTATCCAGAAGACTTTTGCAATTATTGGCCCCAATTTTTTTAGAAGTCAGAGGAAGTCCCAGATACTTAATTGGAAGTTTTTCAACCTTTAATGGAACAGTTTCAATAATGATTTGTATTTCACTATCCTTCATACTCCCAAATATGATTGTACTTTTATTATAATTTGGAAGTAGTCTAGAATATTCACCAAAATCATCAATAGCTTCTTTCAATACTTTCACAGACTGAATATCTCCATGACAGAACATTAGAAGATCATCAACAAAATTCACATGTGTGAGTTTCAGAGGTTTACACCCAAAATGAAATTGAAACAGCTCATTCCTTTCCACTTTATCTTTGAATATCACAGAGAGAAGTTCCATTACCAATGTAAAGAGATAGGGTGACATAGGATCACCTTGTCTTAATCCCCTTCCACCCTTGAAGTAACCCACACTTTCACCATTAACACCAATAGAAAATGCAGTAGTAGTCACACACTTAATAATCCACCCAATCATCTTTTCATGAAATCCAAAAGCGTTCAGAATCTTTTCTAAAAACTTCCAATTTACTGTATCATAGGCCTTTTGTATATCTATTTTCATTGCAATTCTCTTTGGGCCATCTTTTCTATCATATCCTTTAAACAATTCCTGAGATAACAAAATATTATCTTGTATATGTCTATTAGGAACAAAAGCACTCTGATTCTTATCCACCAAATTCCCAAGAACAGTTTTAATTCTTTCTGCTATAATCTTGCTTATGCACTTGTAAATGACATTGCAACAAGCAATTGGCCTAAAATCAGTTACCTTTGATGGAGATTGAACTTTAGGAACTATGGTAATTAAGGTAGAGTTGATCTCTTTTAACATCTTCCCATTCTCAAAGAAATCTTTAACTGCACTACATACATCTGTACCCACAATGTCCCATGCTCTTTTGAAAAATTGAGAAGAAAAATCATCAGGCCCTGGTGCCTTATTTCCATCAATCATAAACATAGCCTTTTTAATCTCAGAATCACTAACTTCCTTTACCAAATCACTTGCTTCTCTTACAGATAATATCTTTTTAATAAGGCTATCCATATTCACCATATCTCTCACAGGAACCTCTGTACCTAAGAACTTTTGAAAATGGTTAACAAACTGCATAGCAACTTCATCACCTTCATACCTATTCTCTTGATCATCAACCACACAGTGAATTCTATTCCTATGAGTTTTGCTTTTAAGAACTTTATGAAAATAGGCATTATTTCTATCTCCAAAACTAAGCCATTGAACTTTAGCCTTCTGATACAAGATCTTTTCCTCTTCTTTCATAGCAGTAGCATATTCTTTCAAAGTTCTACCTTCATCCTCTCTAAATTTCTTACAATCAGGCTCCTTGTCAATCTTTCTTTGAACCTCTTTCAAGTCATTTCTTAAAGATTCAACATTTTCAAATATGTTGCCATTCTTCTAAGACAAATTTTTGAGAGGCTTCTTTAATCTTCTCAGCTTCTGAACAACTTTAAACATATTACAACCATCAACATTTTCTTCCCATGAATCCTGAACAAGAGGCTTAAATTCTTCTTTATCAGCTACAAAGTTTGAAAACTTAAATCCTTTCTTTTTCGATGGAACTGCATTAGGCAAAACTAACACAGTTGGACAATGATCAGAAATTAAGTAAGGTAGAAAAATAGCATTAGCTTGACTATATTTAGTAATAAAATCTTCACTCCCCATGATTCTGTCAAGCTTTTTAAGAACACCACTTGTATCACCAGCCTTGACTTTGAATAAGTTCTTTGTCCATGTGTAGAAAAGCCCAGAACTAGTAATATCTTCAATCTCAATCATATTCACACAATATCTAAAATCACACATATCATTTGACATTGAAGAGCTTCCAGCAGAATGTTCATTAGGGAATAGAGTAACATTCATATCACCCATCATCACCCAAGGTTCATTCCCCACAATTCTCCTGTACAACACTAAATCTTTCCACAACTCTCTCCTTTCATACCCACCATTTGCAGCATATATAAAAGAGCAGAAAAGTCTTGTGTTACCATGATTAGAACTTATTCTGCATAACATTGATTGTTTGGCTTGATGAATAACATTCACACTCACAACATTATTATTCCGTCATAGCATAACTCTACACCCTTTATTACAAAATTGCATATTTGATGTCCATTCCCATCCAAAAATCAAATCACCAATTTTCTGAATACTTTTTGCTTTTAAGTGAGTTTCTAAAATTGCACATACACTCAAAGCCTCATCAGTTATATACTTCTTTACTTCCTTTTGCTTATCAGAGGTACTTAACCCCCTAATATTCCAGCTACCAATTTTCAAATTCATAAGAAACTAAACTAGCATCCTCTCAACACCCCTTTATCCATACCTTTTACTACATCAGCTTCCATACAATTTGCCATACCAGAATCATCCCTAAACACATCATCCTCTTCAGTAACACATACCTTGGGACCATTTACCTTCCTCTTATCAATCATTTCAGCCAACTTCTGTTTGTAATATGCCACCATGTCAAAATCCCACCCAGTCATGTCAGCATCAACTTAAACTCTTCTTTGGCTAATTATCTCATCAACAATTTCTTTATTCCTAATTTCATCTAATTCTCCTTGTTCATTGACATCATAATTCCCCAGTACATCATATTTATTAGCAGAAGACACCCCTTTGTCCCCTGTTTTTGAATTGTTAGCTTGATTACTATTCTGCCCAACTTTTGTGGTGTTATCTTTGCCATTCTTTTGTCTTACCAACAAAATCCTTCCAACTCTTTTTAGATACCTCCTTACCTTTATCAATATTCTTAGCACTCACTTTGTTAGCACCTTCCTGACTCACTGAGCTGTCTTTCTGCTTAGGTTGATACATCATCTTAGCCTGCTGCACATTAGCTTTACCACTATTCTTTTCTAGCCCTTTTTTACCACCTCTTTTATTCTTTGCTTCCATGAACCCTTCCTCATCAACACCACTCTTATTCTCATCACTCTTAGCCTTCTTAATACCAGCAGTATCAACACTCTTTGTAACATTATAGGCCTTTCCACAACTTTGCATATTATGTCCAAACACACAGCATGTAGAACACCTAGGAGGCTTCCAATCATACATTACTTTAACATTTTTCCTACCCACTTCCACATTTAGCCCATTCTTATATACAACTTCAATCACCTCATGTAACTCTTTATTTGCATCAACCTCCACAAGAACCCTTGCATATCCAACTCTTCCTAATCCAGACTTACACATACTTCATGCTTATGAAATTACACATACTTCGCCTAACAACAACAAGCCAATAAACTATTGCCTAAATCACAACTATCACAACTATTTCCTAAATCATATATGATTCAACAAAATATCAGACCTATTTCTAAAAATCTGAAAAGCAACAAAATAAAAACAAAATAACTGATAAGCAACAAAATATATCATAACTATTTCCTAAATCATATATGATTCAACAAAATAACTGAAAAGCAACAAAATAACAACAAAATAACTGATNCTTTGGCTAATTATCTCATCAACAATTTCTTTATTCCTAATTTCATCTAATTCTCCTTGTTCATTGACATCATAATTCCCCAGTACATCATATTTATTAGCAGAAGACACCCCTTTGTCCCCTGTTTTTGAATTGTTAGCTTGATTACTATTCTGCCCAACTTTTGTGGTGTTATCTTTGCCATTCTTTTGTCTTACCAACAAAATCCTTCCAACTCTTTTTAGATACCTCCTTACCTTTATCAATATTCTTAGCACTCACTTTGTTAGCACCTTCCTGACTCACTGAGCTGTCTTTCTGCTTAGGTTGATACATCATCTTAGCCTGCTGCACATTAGCTTTACCACTATTCTTTTCTAGCCCTTTTTTACCACCTCTTTTATTCTTTGCTTCCATGAACCCTTCCTCATCAACACCACTCTTATTCTCATCACTCTTAGCCTTCTTAATACCAGCAGTATCAACACTCTTTGTAACATTATAGGCCTTTCCACAACTTTGCATATTATGTCCAAACACACAGCATGTAGAACACCTAGGAGGCTTCCAATCATACATTACTTTAACATTTTTCCTACCCACTTCCACATTTAGCCCATTCTTATATACAACTTCAATCACCTCATGTAACTCTTTATTTGCATCAACCTCCACAAGAACCCTTGCATATCCAACTCTTCCTAATCCAGACTTACACATAGCAGTAGTTACACTATCCATAACTAAAGGTTTCCCAACTCTACTAGCCAAGGCACTTATACCATACCCAGTCCAAGCCTCAAGTGGAATATTACACATTTTCACCCAAACAGGAATTTTCACAGGTTCACATTTGTCTAAACACATATTAATATCCCATTTTTGTACAATCATAGGTTTATTGTTAACCATCCATGGCCCACTATTAGCAACATCCTCAAGACCTTTTTCATTGTGAAACTTCATGAAAAAACACCATTGTGTGAATCAACAATATCTTTAAATCCAAACCTACTCCACATTTTCTTAAGGTTGTACATGAGTTCATTAATTGACATATTGTATCCCACAAAATACCCACACAAAGTTTGATTCCATTTCTTACTTCCTTCAGCCACAATTATTTCATCAAAAACAACTACCTCAACACCATTACTATCAAATTCAGTTGGAATTAATCTCAACTTCCTATCTTCATCATTCAGTTTATTAGTAATAGTGTCAGCATAAGACCTTTTAGCAGTATACTTCTTATTATCATTATTACCATTTTCCACATTTGTACCATTCAATTTCACAGATATATTAGGATCAATAACTGGATTATGAGTATGTACCTGCTCATCAGTCTGACTATTAGCACTACCAGTAAAACCCATCACTTCCACATCATCAATCTTTTCCACTCCAGACCCATTCATCATATTAGCTTCATCACCCTTCTCACATACTTCCATCTTCTCCTCTGTAACTAGCTTCTCTTCCCCTGAATTTCCTGCCTTAATAGCATCACTTTCCATTTCCTTTAGTACTTTATTATCCTTCTCCATACTATCCCCCTGATTACCACCTCCCACATCCTTAGCTCCATTCCTTAATCCTACAGATCCAACAACATGATCCCCAAATCTAGCAGGAACCTTCAATTGGCGATTGGACGATCTTGTTTTTTTGGGACATTTTCATTTTTAAATCTTCCATTACACTTAAATTGAATACTAATGATAAAAGAACTCTAAAGGAAGCTAAATTGATGCTTATACGCAAAATTGAAATTTTGGCGCCAAAATTAACAATTTGGGGGTTTTCTCAAAACTTGGTAAAAATCAAATCAGACAACACCATCATGTGCGCACTTATGAGACGAATCAGATGATGGTTTTAGAATTAGAATTCATTAAGAAATGAGAAAGAAATCGAGTGATGAGAAAAGTTCAATACGAAACAACATTTATCTAAAAAACATATAACAAGATCTCAACCATCCATCCTTCTTCCATCCAATGGTTTAGATTAAGAGAAACAAATATACTGAGGGGCATTTTAGTCATTCAATATTTCTACCTAACCCCAATCTCTCTCTCATCTCTCTCTCAGATCCACTCCAATCTCTCTCTCATACAACGCACACAAATAATGTCATGGATCCCGTCGTCAATCCCATCGATAGCCGGTCCGCCGTCGATCCCGTCAATTAATAGCTGATCCATCGTTGATCCACTGTTATTCTTCTTCACCAAATTAAACAAACCCAAACAGTTACACAAAATTACACGAACAGTTGGTGGTAGCGTTATGTTGGCAGTGGCGGTGGTTAGTGACAGTTTCGGCGGTGTTTATAGTTGGTGCAGGTGGTGGTGCAGGTGGTGGCGCGGTGGTGCAGCGGTGTTTGGAGGTGCAGTTGGTGGTGCGGCGGTGCAGCGGCATTTGGTGGGTGGTCGTTCACGGTAGCAGCTCGTGGCACATGGATGGAGGCAGTGGGTTTTTTCAGTTGAATTGCTTGACCTTGGAGATGAAAGAAATGAGCAATGGGTGTTTTGGGTGAGAGAAATGGGGAGATGAAGATGAAAACTGAGAAAGTTATGAGAAAAAGAGCCTAGTGGACTATTAGTACTTATATTATAATTTTATTATTATACGGAGTGATGAGAAAAAGGTACACCTGATTCACTTTTCTCCAAACAATGGTATAATTGAACAATAATATAAAACTTTTAATATTTACTATGTACATTTTTTATATTTTTTTTAAGCAAATGTACATTTTTTTATATGATAATAATCCAATCATCCGTAATTTATTTTCGTATCACTTGATTGACGAGTTAAAACAGTCAACCAAAGAATCCCATGAGATTCATACAGAATCCCATGGGATTCAAAATAAATCCCATGGGATGCACCAAAGAATCCCATGGGATTCACAATGAACCCCATGGGATGCACCGAAGAATTCCATGGGATTCATACTGAATCCTTTGTGAATTATCGTCTTTTTACGAATCCCGTGGGATTTTTCTGGACGGAAATTTTGAAAAAAAAAATCGTCTTTTTACGAATCCCATGGGATTTTTCTGGACGGAAATTTTGAAAAAAAAAATCATCTTTTTACGAATCCTGTGGGATTTCTTTACGAATCCCGTGGGATTTTTCTGGACGGAAATTTTGAAAAAAAAAAAAAAAAACGTCTTTTTACGAATCCCATGGGATTTTTCTGGACGGAAATTTTGAAAAAAAAAAATCGTCTTTTTACGAATCCCATAGGATTTTTTACGAATCCCGTGGGATTTTTCTGGACGGAAATTTTGAAAAAAAAAAATCGTCTTTTTACGAATCCCATAGGATTTTTTACGAATCCCGTGGGATTTTTCTGGATGGAATTTGAAAAAAAAAATTCGTCGAAAGTATATAACAATGCATATCTATAGAAAGATAATTTTTTTCTCGTCGCGATGGTGTATTTTTCGTAGCTTGAAGATTTACCGTTTGCAAGATATGTTGTTTTTTAAAAAAAGGTGAAAAGTTGGTTTTTATATTAAATGAGCTAAAATGTCAATTTTGCCCTCCCTTTGTTATTTTTTGATTTGATCATAGCCATTAGATGAAAGGTGGATGGATGGTTGAGATTTGCTTATTTGTTTTTTAAGTGATACTTGTTTTGCATAGATCTCACCTCATCGAGTGATAATGAGCATTTTTGATAATGGAGTAGATGGTGGGAAAATTTTCATGAGAGAGAGTTAATCTAAAAGTATGTTTTATGTATATATTTAGCACATGTGCATAACTTTTTTTTTCCTTTTATGTTATTGTATAATTAAAAAAGAATAAAAAAAAGGAAGTCCAAATTATAAATTTACATACAAAAACACATTTTGGGCCAGTCTAAAATAAATCCATTTTAAAGCCCAACAGTTATAGGAGTTAAGTACATTTATGAAACTTCATACTCTAATTGTACGACTTTAGTCTTTGTAGCAAGGTTTTTAAGATCGGGATCCTACTTAGGATCGTTTCCATCTTGGCAAGATCGTGATCGTAAGATCGGATCGGGATCCTAAAGATCCTACTATAATGTCATTTTTTAATGATCTTTGTAATATTATTCAAATCTACAAATTATTATATATTATAAACACGAAATTATATGAATGCTTTATGAAAATGTTGTCCTAAATTATGAATAATGTTTATAAAGAATTACATGTTATTTTTTAAATTATATAAAAACATAAACCATAAATTTGTAGTTTTTTATTTTGCGATTCGAGAAAAGTAAGATCGGATCAGAGTAGATCTTAAGATCCTATGGTTAAGATCGGGATCCTATAAGATCTTAAGGTTGTTAAGATCCTACGTAAGATCCGGATCATTTTTGCTTTATAGAATCGTAAAATCGTAAGATCATAAAATCAGGATCGGGATCCTGACAACTATGCTTTGTAGATTTAATTGCAAATCATCCCTTGTGCACAGCAAATAACCAAACCAACAAACAGGCCAAAGGCTTTGGACCGGGCTAATTTCAAGCCCCACATGTTTCATATGGAAATGTTAATAATAAACAACAATAATCAATCACAAATCTATAACAAACTAGTCCGCAGGAATAAGCCGATCATAGTGAAACGATTACAAGAATAATGATTGTAGTCAATGATATTACAGTCGTACAAATACAGAGAATACAAGAATCAAAGTTACAGATCAAAATGATTAAAGATGAGATCATAAAAGAAACGATAACAAGAGTAATGATTGTTATCAACAATATTACATTCGTACAAATACAGAGAATACAAGAATCAAATTTACAGATCAATATGATTAAAGATGAGATCGTAAAAGAGAGAGATAGTTTAGGGTTTTATAATCCTAACTTATGAGAATGTAACTTTACAAATCCATCCTAAAACTTTAATTTGCAACATATGCCCCTCAACTCTTAAAGACGTTATTTTAGGACGATAAAACACATAATAAGCACAAGAAATAAGCACTTGCTTTACAATAAGTTAATATACAACTCATTTTAACAATTTCTTTCCACATTTTTCTTTCTTTTTCTCTAATTAAAATTCATAATATGTATAGAGTATTTGTTAAATAAGTAATAACCTTTAACTTATAAGAGAACATATAAGTTGACAAATGTGGAAAGAAATTATAATTTCCATTTAATATGAAAACTCGAACTTCAAGTTAAAATATGCTTTTCAAAGATCCTAAGTCTATTTTTCTATCTTTGTTTATCCTGAAATAAAATTTTATTTTCATAGTTCAATCAATTAAGATAGTGTTTGTCTTTTTGACATGTTTTTGGTGTACAGTGTATAGTCCAAATTAACTTAAGTTGTGTGCAATACTAAAGTAGAGTTATAAATTGAGAATTTTTTTGAAGGAGGGAGTATTTAGTTTCCCACTATCCCTCGTCTGAACATATAGCGCTACCACGACTCTAGCAACAACTTCTTTTTCCACCATATCATGAAGGATATATTTGTCATGAATTGTACCTATTGGCTATTGCTATTGCACTAGTTGGTGGCAATTATCATCTCTTAAGGATCTATTTGTAGTAACGAGATACCGTTTATATGGAATATAAATTACAATAACAGGAAGAAAAAATACAAAGCAATCAAAATAAATGAGAAGAACCTGATCAAGAGTATTTTACAGAAACTATAAGCAAATGTGACCGAGTCTCGTGTTGAACACGATTCCCTTAAAACAATTCCGTGTGCAATTACCATAGTTGTTTCCCAGGGTACAACGGCCGGAGGAGGAGAACTGCCAGAGATGACCAAATAGCCTGAAATTTTGACTGAATTTGTATGAGTACGCTGGGACAGAAAAGAAGCTGTGAGTTGGTGTATATTTGGAACCACAAAGGAGCTAGTAGTTATACTACTAAGGAAATGAATACACAATTCAAATCACTTGAATGCTATTAAAAATGATTAAAAGGAAGATGTAACTGAACATTAAGTTTGTTGTTACAACTTTCAATCATTAACAAGCTGAACTTTTCCTACATTCAAGTTTTTCCCGGTTTGTATTTAATGGAGATAGCAACTCAAACTCAATCTCAGCTGATATTCACAACAGTCAAGCTACAAGTCAATCAAGCAACAAGAAGACTACAAGGACTATTTCCAGCATGATTTCATCTAATTACCATCATCATATCAAGTGCTTAGTTAACTGTGATAGCATGTAAATATGTAGCATAGATATAGAAGAAAGTCAAAGCGGGTCAATTCATGTAAAAGTTAGTTATAGTTTTTCCCGCATTTCTTAGTTTGTATATAAGCATATTGTAACCCTCATTTTCATTTCAATCAATACAATAATCATTTTCTCTCAAATCTGTTTTCTCATTATGGTATCAGAGCACCACCGATCCACTGGTGGTGGCTCCACCACTTCTAACCAACTCTGATCAATCCAACAAACTTTGACCATCACTAACAAACTTTGACCACCATCAAAACCATCATAACTACCACAAAACCACTGTTCCGACCACCAAAATCTATCAAACAACCACCATTACAATCCAAAACACATTCTACATAACATTCACAGATCCTATCATCAAAATTTCAACCAAATTCATTCAAGATTCATCAAAACCACCATTAAAACAATCATGAGTCCATCCAGAACAACTACCACAACAACCACCACAGATGATATTAACTCCCCCAACCATCCACTATTCTTACATCAAAATGATCATCCAGGTCTTATTCTTATCTCCAAGAAGCTTACAGGCTCAGACAACTATGGATCTTAGAAGAGATCCATGATGATAGCTTTGAATGCTAAAAATAAACTCAAGATTGTGACTGGTGACTTCAATGAACCAAGAATCAACTCTGAATTGAGGCAACTTTGGGAAAGAACCAATGATATGATCATCTCATGGATTCTCAACACCATTGATGAACAGATAAGTAATTCACTCAACTTTGTCAATTCTGCATGTGATCTTTGGAATGAACTGAAAGAACACTACTCACAGTTAGATGGTCACAGAATTTACCAAATTACTCATGATTTAGTTCAGTTGAAGCAAAACAATGTGGCAATTGAGATTTACTATCACAAACTTAAGGGATTGTGGGATGAGTTTGATGCATTAGAAGCCCCATATTTGTGTGTCTGTGAATGCACTTGTGAAAATGGTAGAGTTAATGGTGAAAGGGATCAAAGAAAAAGATTAATTCAGTTCTTGATGGGATTAGATGAGTGCTATGCAAATGTTAGAGTTCAAATTTTACTCATGAATCCAATGCCAACAGTTGCCAAGCTTATAGTATGATAAGACAAGAGGAGAAACAAAGAGAAGGTAACACACTTAGAACCACACCCTTTGTAGCTTTAGCAACTCAAGCAAACAATCAGAGAGGATCATACAATGGCAATACAAGATATGGAAGGAATTACAGTCCTAATGAGTCTTCTGCAAGAAACTACAGTCAAAGAGATGCTGTGCCAAAAAGGAGCAATTTCAGGAAAGGTGTAATTTTTGGGAATTGCAACAAAGAGGGACATTTCAAGGAAGAGTGTTATCAGTTGGTAGGGTATCTAGTTGGTCACACATTACATGGAAAGTTTAAACCCTCAAACCAAACACCCAGGCAAAACTCACAATATTACTCAGGGAACAAAACAGTCAACATGACAGTTGCAGAACCGCCAAGTGTCTCACCCTCAAATGATGCTGCAATGAGTGCTAGAATGGATCAATTGCAAAATCAGCTGAATCAAATGATGCTTCTTATGCAGAACAACAAGGAAGCAACTGGTTTACCATTCATGGGCACAGAAGGTACATTCAAACTCATTGCTTCTCACTTTAGACACAGGGTTATTGCTTCCCATATTAATGCTAGAACTTACAAGGTCATAGCTTCTATCCTGATTGATCAAAAGTATCTATGGGTTGTAGACAGTGGTGCCACTGATCATGTCTGTATTTCACACACCTTGATGCACAATATCACAATCTGTTCACAACCTATTTATGTCACTTTACCAAATGGTCACAACACAATAGTCACCAAGGTTGGATCAGTACACATAAACTCAGCTACTACCTTGCATAATGTGCTTTATATACCATCCTTTTCATATAACCTTCTACCTGTGAGCAAGCTAGGATCACACATCCCTTTATCTGGCTTTTCACACTCTTTGCCTGCTACTTTCAGGATCACCACAAGAGGATTGCATATGGCAACCTCTATAATGGGCTCTATATCATCAAACAAAAACCAATCTCCACACCATCCACCATCCTTGCTGTTGACACCAACAACATGAAGCTCTGGCATTCAAGACTTGGTCACCATTCCATTTTTGTTCTACAACAAATCAAGTCAATTTCTATTTCCAAAAATTGTGATGTACATACTTGTGAAATCTTTCCTTTAGCAAAACAACATGCTTTGTCATTTCCTCAAAGTGATTCTAATGCACAATCATTGTTTGAACTAATTCATGTTGATGTGTGGGGTCCATACAAACATCCAACTGTGAACAAATGTCAATATTTTCTAACCATTGTGTATGATTACTCGAGAGCTACTTGGACCTATCTGTTACCATCCAAACATCACATAATTTCAACAATCAAAATGTTTCATGCCTTTGTTCAAAATCACTTCCAAACTTCCATTAAAACCATTAGAAGTGATAATGGGACAGAATTTCTAAATCAATCACTGAATGAATTTTTCAAAACACAAGGAATCAACCATCAAACATCATGTCCAAATACTCCACAGCAAAATGCTAGAGTTGAAAGGAAACACAAACATCTATTGGAAGTTGCAAGAGCAATTAGATTTCAAGCCAATTTTCTAATTCATTTCTGGGGATATTGCTTGCTTGCAGCAACCTATCTCATCAACAGACTTCCTTGCAAACCATTACATAACAAAAGTCCATTTGAAATGTTGTACAACACACCCCCTACACTACACCATTTGAGAGTTCTTGGATGCCAAGCCTTTGCCCATCAACACACCTCAGACAAATTTAAAGCAAGGTCTATTCCATGTATTCACATTGGCTATCCTACTACACAAAAAGGTTACCTTTTATACAACACACAGACTCACAAAACCTTTTATAGCAGGCATGTCCATTTCCATGAGAATATCTTCCCATTTGTTTTAAAACCAGCTGCAACTTCACCAAATTCTACACCTTCCACCACATCTTCTACATTTCCTCCCTCACATTCAACTGCTACACCATCCATTGACTCAAACAACATACCTCATTTTATACCACCTTTTCCTGTCATACCATCAAATACTACAGCAACCACAGCTGAGAATGTTACTGATCCACCACATACACCACACACATCTATTCCAAGCTCATTACCATCACTCTCACCTTTACCATCTCCATCACATACAACTGAAAATGTCATACATTCACCATCATCCACAATACCAATTCCAACTGAAACTCCCATTACACATTCCACATCCACAACATCATCACCAACACAAACACAAATACCTTCACCACCACCACCCCCACCTATTAGAAAATCCACCAGAACAACAAAGCTTCCTCAAAAAATCACTGAATTTCATGTTACCATTCCAAAACTTTCACATACACTTCATTCCACAATAAAATTTCATCACTCAAAATATCTCAATTATCACAACATTCTATCACCTACACACAGACATTTTATCAGTACACTCAATAACACAATGGAACCAAAGTTCTACACCCAAGCTGCTAGAAATCTAAGATGGATTGATGCTATGGCTAAGGAGTTACATGCATTAGAGTCCAATCGCACATGGACTGTTACCTCTCTCCCACCAAACAAGACTGCTATTGGGGCAAAATGGGTCTTCAGAATCAAATACAAGTCAGATGGTTCAATTGAGAGGTACAAAGCAAGATTAGTGGCAAAGGAACATACTCAAAAGGAAGGAGAAGATTATAATGAGACCTTTGCTCCAGTGGCCAAAATGGTGACTGTTAGAACTCTTTTAGCTATAGCAGTACATCACAATTGGCACATAGCACAATTAGACATCAACAATGCTTTCCTTCATGGTGATTTGCATGAAGAAGTATACATGGTCATTCCACCAGGCTACAAGCACAACTCAAACATTCCTAACCCTGTATGCAAGTTGCAGAAGTCACTTTATGGTCTCAAACAAGCTAACAGGCAGTGGTTCACTAAATTAACAACCTTTCTTCTCAACAATGGTTTCACTCAAAGCTATGCTGATACATCTCTTCTCACATACAAGAATGGAAAGGATTTCTTAGCCCTGGTGATCTATGTAGATGATATTCTTCTCACAAGCAACAATCAAGCTCTCATCAATCATTTCAAGCAACAATTAGACTCAACTTTCAGTATCAAGGACTTAGGGAGTTTGAATTACTACCTAGGTATTGAATTTCTCAGAAATGCTAAAGGTATCACAATGTCACAGAGAAAATATGTTCTTGAGCTTCTACAAAGTGCTGGTGTTCTAGACTTGAAGCCATCTCACATTCCAATTAATCCAATTGAGAAGCTCAATGATACAGATGGAGAACCTCTTGAAGACCCTTCTCAATACAGAGCCATAGTTGGAAAGCTACTCTATCTTACTCTTACAAGGCCTGATCTTTCTTATGCAGCTCACCTACTGAGTCAATTCAGTCATAGCCCAAGAACACCACATTGGCAGGCTCTCCTTAAAGTACTCAAATACATTAAATTGTGCCCTGGACAAGGTTTATTCTTTTCAACTCACAATAATTTGCAACTTAAAGCCTTCTGTGATAGTGACTGGGCAAGTTGTCCTACCACAAGAAGATCCACAACAGGTTTCTGTATCTTTCTAGGCTCATCTCTCATCTCATGGCAGTCAAAGAAACAGTCAGTGGTGTCAAGATCCTCAACTGAAGCAGAGTATAGAGCCCTTGCAGACTGCACTTGCGAAGTAACATGGTTGATTGGTCTCTTGAAAGATTTGCAAGTTCCAGTTCTCACACCTCTCACACCTGTACCTATCCTTTGTGACAATCAATCTTCACTTGCTCTAGCTGCTAATCCAGTACAACATGCTAGAACAAAGCATATAGAAATTGATTGTCACTTTGTTAGAGAAAAGGTCAAATCAGGCTCTATTTTACCTACATTCACTCCATCACATCAACAAACTGCTGATGTTCTAACTAAAGGCCTTAGCAGATCTCCATTTCACAAATGTGTATCGAAGTTTAGAGTGTGTGATCCCTACATACTGCCAACTTGCAGGGGGTAATGGAGATAGCAACTCAAGCTCAATCTCAGCTGATATTCACAACAGTCAAGCTACAAGTCAATCAAGCAACAAGAAGACTACAAGGACTATTTCCAGCATGATTTCATCTAATTACCATCATCAGATCAAGTGCTTAGTTAACTGTGATAGCATGTAAATATGTAGCATAGATATAGAAGAAAGTCAAAGCGGGTCAATTCATGTAAAAGTTAGTTATAGTTTTTCCCACCATTTCTTAGTTTGTATATAAGCATATTGTAACCCTCATTTTCATTTCAATCAATACAATAATCATTTTCTCTCAAATCTGTTTTCTCATTAGTATTCCAACTACCTACTTTAAGCATCGATACATCATTCACCTTAACTCTGTTTTGGAAATATAAAGGCTCGTTATGAAAGCTCTAACAACGGACTATNCACGATTCCCTTAAAACAATTCCGTGTACAAATTACCATAGTTGTTTCCCAGGGTACAACGGCCGGAGGAGGAGAACTGCCAGAGATGACCAAATAGCCTAAAATTTTGACTGAATTTGTATGAGTATGCTGGGATAGAAAAGAAGTTGTGAAGTTGTTGGTGTATATTTGGAACCACAAAGGAGCTAGTAGTTATACTACTAAGGAAATGAATATACAATTCAAAACACTTGAATGCTATTAAAAATGATTAAAAGGAAGATGTAACTGAACATTAAGTTTGTTGTTACAACTTTCAATCATTAACAAGCTGAACTTTTCCTACATTCAAGTTTTTCCCGGTTTGTATTCCAACTACCTACTTTAAGCATCGATATATCATTCACCTTAACTCCGTTTTGGAAATATAAAGGCTCGTTACGAAAGCTCTAACAACGGACTACGTAACCATATAAGACTTTAACCATAAAAACGATACTTACTAATAGTAATTTATGTCCAAAGTTAGTGAAAACTCATTTTTTTCACTAAAATTTTCCATCACTATTTGTCATAAATTGTACCTGTTGGCTATTGCTATTGCACTAGTTGGTGGCTATTACATCTCTTAAGACGTAGAGCGGTATAGAGGGTTGTTGTGGATGTGAAATGATTTGATAGTTGAACAAACGCGGCATTGGATCAGTTCACATTCGACCAATGTTGTAGGTAAAAGTTGCATGCAAATCAATCAAGTGAAGTACTTGATTGTGTAGGACTTAGGAGTGTCACCTTCGTTATCATATAATCACGACTTACACAATCAAACAAGACCAAAAGAGTCCAAACGCGCAACATAATCATGAAAAACATCAGAAAAGGACCACTTACCATTCAAATCAATGTCATTAGTGTACAGAATTATGTGATAACGTAGGGAATATTTGTAGATGCTTAATATCCTCTCAAATAACTATATATCAACTTTTCTTGTGATTGGTTTTGCATGTGTTCAGTTTAAAATTAACGGCCAGTTTATGCTTCACTACATGCAATTCGAAATATATCGATGTTCATGTTTATTAGAAAAAGATGAGATGCACAACAACTCCTTAAACCCGATATAATCCATATAGAACCTTGAATTAGATAAAATATATTTTGTGCTCTCATTCACATTTAATTTTAACTATATACGTCTTTGTCTCAAGAATTCTAAATGTCCATCTTGAAAAAGAATTTAAAGTATTTCAAGACAAATAATTAGCATCAATAATTTGCAAGAGTACAACATTATATGAGAAAAGCAGAGAATAATTTGACTTGCACCAAAAAGATGAGTGCAAGAATGATATTTTTGATAAAAACTCGGTTTATTTTGTCATATACATTAATACATACAACAAGTTGGATAGCATGCATGTACAATAATGAATTGAAAATCGACTATATTGATTATGAGCTATATTTAAATCTTTTACTGTATTCTTTGGTCGCAATATGTATTTATTTTCTTCTTCTTCTTCTTCTTTTATAGTGTAAATCGCAGTATTACTACTCCATTTTTGTTGTAGTGTAAATCGGAGTATCATTCTATATTTTTTACGTGAATCCGGCCTATAGTTAACATGCTCAAAAAAAAGTGTGAGTTCATCCACGTTTCATAAACAAAGCTTGAGAGTTTCATCGAAAATTGGAACGAGTGTAGGGTTTGAAGGCGAGTAAGTTCTGGAGTTTTATTGTACCGTATACAATGCGGGCAATTTGGTTAGCTAGGAATCAACAATAAATAGTCGTTTGTTGAGTCTATAATGCATAACATCAAGCATAAGCTAGGTTTTTTTATAGGCTTCGACAAACAAGCTACGTTTAATGTTCCAATCATTTTGGACACTAGTCTTGGATTTAGCCCAAAATGATAATATCTTTACTTTTTAAGAGGCATTTACGTGATTTTATTTCCACGTACGGTGGTCACCAGCCAAACTGCCAATCGATGACAAATCTCACAAAAGTTATAAAGCAAAATGCAGAAATGTCTGAACTTTGTAGTATTGTGGGACCATAATCCATGTCGACTGTGCAGTGTCCCACTCAAATAATTTTAGGACTCTTTTTATGACAAAAAGATGGCTACAGTCGTCGGAACTAGACGTTAGTACCACGGTCTCCTATTAATGGGGAGGGTGAGGTGGGGGTAGAATAACGTACTGGCCGGGGGTTGCGTATTAGAGAACTTCGACTCAAAATAGTTGGATTAGGTTTAAAATGCGACTTAATTGTAATTGTTGCTAATTTAATCTGATTTGGATTTTCAGAGGACGAGATGAAGCTGAATGTCAAATGAGGAATAATTTGAAACAACCGTTGAAACAATATAAGATATTAGTTCTTGTTCTTAGCATAGGCCAATCTTAGACTGTTCACGAACATTTCAAAAAGAATTTATTTAGTTAATTTCTTGTGTTTAATTACCCCAATCGTACGACCAGTCACGGAACAAGGGTGGGTCACGAGGGTCCCGGGACACCTAAATTTTTTTGTGGTGTAGTGTTAATTTTATTAAAAAATCTTGATTTTTAATAAATACATCTGGTCCCTAAAAAATTTGTTGTAGTCTTATTTAATTTATCTTAAATGTATTTGGTCACTTCGTGTCATGGGTTCTGTACTTGCGTACACCTTACCTCATACGTAGTGTATAGAAGTTATGAGAAAATTGAATGTTGATGTGGAAGTCTAGTAAATTGTATTAAATTGAATGCGTCGTAAGAGTTTCGGGTAAAAACTTAGATGTTGATCTGTTAGTCTGATTGGATGTCAAATATTCAACCAACCTGCGTGTGAAAACATATGTGTTTGTAATGTTTAACCCAACTAATTTCTACGAATACGACGGTGGCGAAAGGAGTCTACATCGACATTCATGTACAATAGGGTAATGCTTCCCACAGAGTACTGCTTAAACAATAACTTTGATTTGTCCAAGTAATAAATGTTTTTGACCAGGGAGGGCATTTCAAATGTGGGTGATTTACATTTATTTATTAACATCACCCTCGCAGTTTATTCTTCTTTTGACATTCCAGTGGTAGGGGCATAGCCAGTCCTCTCATAAGAGAAGGACCAATCGACATTAATATCCCGATCGACATAAACATTAAGATATGCGTATTTTCAATATGACTTAACACAACCACAATTTTAGTAGTAAATGCTTATCGTGGCATCTAGATGTATTGTATTCTTTATTATGTACATGCCTTCAGATTGATAGATGCTTTTCATGATCTTGTCGATCATTCTATGTGCACAGTTTAATCACAAGAGTTAAGTTGCACCTTTTTTTTAACCGGTAAAATGTAATTTTATTAAGGGAAAGATCGATAAACTATCATCGAGTATACAACTAGCATAAATAGGGCGAGCGCCAACCATAGAACAACTTTTATCGATATTCCGTAGAACTGTTAGGTTCAATTCACATTTTCTTCAGTAGGTTCAATCAAAAGTTGTTCATGTAACGAATTCATGTGAAAGTTTCTTAGTTTGACTTCCTTAAAGCTGATACAGTCGAGGAAGCAAGAACGAGGAAATGAATTTCTAGCGCCGAGTCTTTTAGTTCATGCACAAACGTATAGAGCCACGATCAATATACATTGGGTTACATTCTTAGCTAGAGTTTCACTCCCTTTGGAACTTGTAGCAGATGAGGTATTGGTTCGAGTCGTAGTGTTGGTGTGCTTGTTATGGACATTGCTGGTTTGGTCCTTTCCGGATCAATGGGGTTCGTTGTAGTTGTTTGGTGTGGATTGGTGCTGATTAGTTTCTAGTCCTACCATGGTTAAGGCTGCATCGTTGAAGGTTATGGACTTCTATGACGACTTTTGAAGAATCAAGTGTTTTTACTTGATTTTTAATTTGTATTCTTATAGTCGCTGTAGTTTTTATGTTCATTTATTAGTAATAAGAGTGGATTGTCACTCTTATATAGTGGTTCTTTGTAAGTGTCCTGCGGGACTGAAATGAGGGATTCACCCTCATTCTTTGTACTTCAATGTTTTTGGTGTAATGCATTTTACCAGGGTGAAAATCCTTTTTACTCATAAAACGTATAGAGCCACCATCTCTTGGTCTGTGATCCTGGACTTCCTATAGTATAGTATTGTTAGAAATGAAGGATTTGATATTTTTATGCACATATGATAATTGAAAAAATTCTTTTTTGCATTGATAAAGAATGTAATGTTAAGGATTATTTATTTATTTATTTTTTATTATTATTTTTTTTAATGTAGGACACTATTTGAATAATTACGTATATATTACATTATATTCTTATAAGTTTGTAGCTATGTATATTCTTTTTTATGAGAGCTTCAGAGCAAGATGGAGACAATGGGGGAGCCAGGGGTGCTCGGCCATCTCCAACACGTTCAATCGAGAGAGAGAGAGAGAGAGAGAGAGAGAGAGAGAGAGATATGGCCGGATATGCATTTCTATCGAACTGAAACTAAGTGAAGAAAATAACTATATGAGAGCTTGGTCCATGTTTTCTATTTAATAAGTTACAAAAAAATAAAATACTAAAGTATCTTGGATATAGCAATTTGTTATTTTGGATATAGCAATTTGTTATTTTGGATACAACAACATCAAAAAAAAAAAAAT
>LBNU01006281.1:136749-152116 GCA_014162995.1 Artemisia annua | reverse complement strand
TGAAATACTAAGTTTAAGAAATTAAAAACCAATACAAATTATCTAAAAAGTTAGAAAATAACTTAGAAAATAAAAGTAAAATTCTAAAAATGTAAAATAACTTAGAAAATAATTAAAAACTTAAAAATCTATTTAACTAATTATTTATATAATTATTATTACTTAAAAACTATTTATAATTACTAAAACAAATTAAAATTACAAATAATAAGAGATTATCCTAAAAACTTGCAAATTTAATTTCTAAAAATCTAAATTAACTTAAAATAAAATTTGGAAAATTAAAACTATTTATATTACTATTTAATTACTACTTATTAATTATTAACTATTTATTACTTATTATTAATTTATTAAACTAAAAAGGAAATGGAAAATTTATTTAGAAAATAAACTAAGAACTTAGAAAAATCTAAAAATGTGTAAAATCTATTTATAATAATTATTATGTAACTTATATTAACTCTAAATAATATAATATTAAATTAAAACTAAGAAAATGAAAATGTATTTTTAAAATACTAAAAATAACTTAGAAATAAATATAAAAACTAAGAATGCATCTTTTTGTCTTTTTGTGGATTTAATTTATAAATTAAAAACCTAATTAATATTTAAAACCTATTAAACTATTTAAAAGAGAAAAATAAGAAAATTAAAAAGGAAAATTATAAAATTAATTTTTACAGATTCTAATTAATGTGACAAAGCTAGAAAAATTATAAAAATGAAAATCAGATTAAAATTTAACAATTATTTTAATTTCTTTTTGGTTTTTCCAATTAAACTATTTTAAATAAAATTAAATCTAAGAATTACCAAATGAACAGTAAAAATTCTAGAAAAATTACTAAAAGTACTAAATATTATGTAGAACCTAGGAAAATTATAAAAACTTGCTACTGTTTAACAAATTTATACAGAATTAATTACCTAAACAGTTTGACTTAATTACTAATTTAACTAATATTAAATCTAATAAATATTAAAAAGAAAAATAAAATTCTGAGAAAATTACTAAAAATTCCTAAGGTGACAAACTAATTTTGAAAATTATAAAAACAGGTTATTATTAAGCTAAATTTAAAAAGAGAAAATCAAAATTAAGAAAAATAAAATATATTAAATAGAAGTTATCACTTTTATTAAAAAGTGATTATTTTTGGAATTTTCTTTTTGGAACTTGTTTATACACTGAAAATGGACACTTTTTGTGAAAACACTTTTTATAAAGCTTAAAAATAAGCTGTGTGCAAGCTTAAGCTCAACACAGTTTGACTTTGGTCAAACTAGGGGTGCAAAAGCTAGGAATAAGCTACACAGTGATCACAAATGCATGAAACAGCTATAAACAACTTATATAAACATGAAATGAACCAAAGAGACAAGAAAAGCACACTGGATAAGCCAATAAGCACAAATAAGCTATGTGAGCTTAACTGTGTACTACACAGTCCAAAGAGGCACTCTGCAGGCCTTATGGGGCCCACAAATAAGCTCTATGATCCAAAATGAAACTTGAGACTTCAAGTTCACCTGGCAAGCTTCAAAATAAGCCAATAAGCAAACCCTAAGGTCCACTAATGAGCTTATGACAAGCTTATGAAAATTGGTGATTGTCTGAGTAATGGAAATCAATACACAGAAAAGACAAACAAAGATGGCTTATGCAGCCCTACCAAATAAGCTAGAAATGGGAAAATAAGCACTGAGATAAGAAGTTGGGTTGCTTGGCTTCTCAAAGAACCAAAAATCACAAGCTAAGCTCAAGAAATGAGCTTGTGATGAGCTTATGAACTTTGCCAATTACACTGAACACTCAGTGTATTGGTTTGAGTTTTGCAGTTAAATAAGGGATAAAATAAGCACTTAAATCAATGAGAAATGACAAATAAGCACTTAGAACATGTAAACAGCCACAAGGGCTTCCCAAATCAACAAATTGCACAATCAAACAAGCTTTAATGAAGCTTGTGCAAGCTTATGAAACTAGGTATCACAACTGTGCACAGGGCATACTTTTGAAAAAGTGCTTAATAGAAAGCACTGAATAAGCAGTTAAACTAGCAAATAAAAAATTAACAAAAATCACACATAAAGATAAGCAACTAAAGATTAAAAATCCAAAAGCACTAATCAAGAACTTGAATAACAAAGCCTAGACAAAATTCTACTTTTTATTCAAAAACTGCAGGCATGAAATTTTGACTTTTAGATTATGAACCTAAGTTGACTTATATGAGTTTTGATCTTGATCTACTTACTGAATGTGATGTTTTAGACTATAAGGAAACTAGATTAAGCAATCCTAACAACTTTAGCATACAAAATCACAGATTAGCAACATTAAAACACAACACAGATTCATAAAATGGGATTCAAGATTGATTTTGACTTTTGCTCAAATGAGTACTGGATTTTATGGTCTAAGAGTGATATTTAGGCCTAAGTGAACATGTAATAACCAAGAACCACAAACATAACACACTGAAACACCAATATCTCAGCAAATCCAAACATTCTTCACAGATTTATGAAAATGAGATTTTCAAAGCAAATCAAAGATTTAAACCATAAGATTAATTCTAAACATCATAACAACTTATATTAAGCAGATTCAAACACATAAACAACAATAAGAACAACAAGAACACCAAAATCCAAGATTCACTATTTTCACAGTGAAAATGGAAAATCTAGCAACTATCAAACTTATCAAACAACCTATTGATTTTAAGCTATAATATCACTAACATACATCAAAGAAACACAAATCAAGCATACATAAGCAGATTTAAACACAAGAACAGTGAAATGCCAAAATTGGGAAAAGTGGCTTACAAAATGGAATTCAGGCTTAGACAGAGAACCAAGGACCAAGAACCAATCCTATAGCTTACCACTAAGCACTAATACCCAGAGCAATCAAGAATTCACCATGGATCATCTTCATTCTTCTTGGAGACTGATTTTTGATTTTTCACTGAATTTATTGAATTTTTTTGTATTTTTGCTTTTTAATCCTAAACTGAGTTTTATGGTTTCTAAAAGCTTTTAGAAGCTTTCTAGGAGCTTATATGAGCTTATTCAGTCCATAGAACAATAACACAACCACAATTCAAGGTTTTCACTCTTGAAAGGGACATTATGAAAATTAAATACTGAAATTAAAAGAGATACTGAAATTGAAACTTGCAATATATTAAATAACACTGAAATAGGAAAACAAAGTACTTGAGAATGAAAATTACAGAGTAATTAAGATTTTAACATAAATACGACATGAAATTAAACTAAATTGTGAACTAGTCTTCTCTTCTCTTTCTTCTCTTTATATAGGCTTCAAATTAGGGTTTCCCCATGTCTCTGATCACTTCCCACTTCAATCCTAGCCATTGGATGGCCTCAATTCAATCCTAGCCCTTAATTCCATTTTGGCGGGAAAATCTGTTTTGACCGTTTGGTCAACAATTGCAAGCTAGCATTTATTGTGGCGTGTCCAGGGTGAGGTTATGATGGTTTTGGGTGGCTGAGGTGATGGGCAAGTGGGGTGGAGAGTGGAAGCAGGTGGTGGCAAAGCTAGGTGGTGATGGTGGCAGGGCTAGGTGGGAACGGGGAGGGAGGTGTTATAATTTTTAAAACTTGGGTTGGGCTTGGTACTGGGCCAGAGAAAAAGAAAGAAGAGAAAAGGGCTAAGGGGGGTGTTTTGGGTTTTATAGTAAAAGGGTCCGTTTGGTTTTATTATTTCACAAGGACCAAAAGTGTAAATCTGCCAATCATGAGGGACCTGTTGTGTAATTATTTTAAACTTCTCACAAGGACCATATTTGCCATATGTGAAAAGTTCAAGGATCAAAGTTTGAAAATTTCCTTTTTATAAACCTTAGGGACCATTTCTGTAATATTTTGGATTTTGAGGGACTAAACATGTAAATATCTGAAAGTTATCAAAAATGTTCCAAATTGTATTTTATGAATAGTACAAGGGTATTTTGTGATAAAATCCAAGTTTTGAATACCCAGGGACTATTTTTGCCATTTTTGAAACTTGAGGGACCTTTTCTGCCAATTGATGAAACTTTTATCCAGGGACTAGAAATGAATAATTTTGACTTCCCATGGACTAATATTGACTTTTCTTTCATTTTGAACCCTCAAGGACTAATTTTGCCAAAGTGTGAAACTTCAGGGGCCTATTTTGTCATTTTTCAAACTTGAGGGACCAAAGTTGTCATTTTGTGATTTTTGACTTTAAAGGGTTTCTTTTGACAACTTGTGAATTAAAAAGGACCTTTGATGATATTTTTCATGTTTTGAAATACCAGGGACTAGTTTTGCCATTTTGTGAAAGTTTAGGGACTGAAACTGTCAATTGTGCAAACTTGACTGTTTTTCATCAGTTTTCAATCCTTTTGTATCTGAAACACATAAAAACATGTTTTTGTGATATTTTATATATTTTAGGGTATTTCTGTGTGTTTTCAGATGTTTTGGCAGTCTAAATGTGATAAAAATGATGAGTATTTGCACACTCATCAGTTCCATAAAACATATTACTAATTCACGTAGCAATAAAAGGATTACAGTTATACGAGATGAGCATATAAAAGCTAGAATGGAGTGAGATGGCAAGTGATTAGTTCTCAATCCATTAATACAAATTTGTTAGTGACAAAAGATGTCACCAAGATAAAAATCTAAAGACATCATATAATACAAACAACGCATTCGACTACTTGACATAAAGTTACCACATAGCAACAAATAATCATACTAAGCAATAACATGACATTATTTAAAACACTTCATTATGAAATTGTTTTGTTGTTAAGCTTAGACACTTAAGCATATAACAATCTATGTGATAAATTTGTATGATAAAACGACTTCTAAATGTTTATCATACCAAGAGTCCTTCTACAAATAATAAGTGCACACGAAGTGAACAAATAGTGTGACAAAGTTACGAAAGAGACAAGACAAAAAATTTATGCAACCCATGTTTAAGCGATAACATTTTCGAGCAAGTATTATATAGATCATCCTAAGCATGGATCTAATAAATGACAACAACATACACAAGCTTTCAAATATATGAATCTATATATATAATAAACAAAGCTTTTTTTGAAAATTTGACAGCTCATTAAAGCCATGTGGACACACTGCCATGTCACAAATGCCAAGTCACAATTGCCAGGTGTAAAAGTCGGTTGGACAAACTGATGCAATCAAGATATGCTAAATACAGAAGGTAAGTCATTTTCACGTGATTTAAGCCTTATCATCTATTTTATTGAAGGCAACTCTATCATCAGATTAAAGTTCAAACGTTACATACCATTTGTCTCTTCAAAAAATCATTCGTTTCATCATTCTCTTCTTCTGCTTAAACTGCAACCTCAAGCGAAATTTTTTGCTTCTTTGTTATAGATATCCTTCATTTTATCATGTTGACTTGAAGGTGTTTTAAGTAAATTAAATGAAGATTATTGTGTCAACCCAGGTTTCGTTTAGTTTAATTCAACATCTTCACGTAAAAAAATTGATTCATTGTTTTTAAGATCTAGATTCATAAATTATATTTGAAATAAATATGATGTTAAGGCTGATTATTTGAATTCTTTTATTGGATATATATGTTAAGTCAAGTAGATTAAGAAGTGCATCAAAGGTGTTCGATGAAATGTTTAAAAACTATTTTAGTACACTTAATCTAAAAGTTTCGATTTTCAATTATACAGTGACGAGATGAACTTGATTTTAACTAATGTTACAGGAGTATGTGTGTGTGACTCAAGTTTTATAGGTATTTTAGCCGCTGTATTTTTGTAAGTTACCGAAATATATAAGTAACTTTGAGAGATCAACTATTTTTTTGCGTGTTTTTCAATTATTTGGAATAAGAGTTGCAGGTTTTGTGCTCTTTGATATATAGATGTGAAACAAGATTGCTTTCAAGACCCGGCATTTACATCCAAATGCTCACTAAGAGTAGTTGTGGGATGGGTTCCCCTATGAGATGATCTTGCAAGTGCAACATAGGATCGTTGTGCAAAGTAGCAGTTTGTTGGATGTGGTTTGATGGAATTGTTTTGGACTTATATTAAGATATCTCAAAGGTGTCGTTTTTCTTTTTTGTGGCAACATTTAGATTATAAGTACCTTAAATATTATCTGCTATAGTGATGGGATAAGTTTGTTGTTTTAAAGATTATGATATTCCTTTTTCTGTGGTAATAATCATGATACAGGTAATGCTATTGGAATGTTGTGTTCATATAAGCCTAAACTATACAAAATAGGTTGCTTACTGTGGTAATGATTTGCTTACTTTGAAAGAGGATACAGAGCTTGATGGATTCTTTAATGAAGATTTCAAGTGATTCTCATAGCAAGTGTTCAATAAAATGCTTGAAAACGAATCAAAGTCCAATACTTTTTTGTAATATTGAATATGGGTCGCGGAAATGGAATATGTTGAACAATTGACAACAAATGTGTTCTTTAAATTTGGTTATTCACTTCTAGCTTTCTTTATATTTCTTTTCTTATTGACTTCTTAAGTTTGGTTATTGACTTTTCCCTTATTCAATCGTGTATTATACGTCATGATTATTGCAATCATAAATGAATGATCTTTAGATCTTATTAAATAAAAATTGGATAGGAGATTTCTTAAAGGGGCGTTTGAGATTTCTTATCGACAAGAATATCATTACAAGTTTTATTCATCACTTTGGGTCAGGTTGTGTAGAGGAAAAGATTCATGGTAGCATAAATTAAGTTTTAATGGAATTTTGGTCAATGTTCAAAAAAAATCACCCTAAGGCTACCCACAGTAGTAAGGGTCAATCCCCCCTTTTTTTCTGCCACGTCAGCTTTCTCTCTCCAGCGACCTGCAGGCGATTCAGTGCCCCAGTAAGGGCGACCGAGTTCAATTTTTTTGTTTTTTGTTTTTTTTTAAAAAAAAAATATTTTTAACACAAACTAAAATTTCATTCATAATTAAAACGTTAAATATTAATTGTGATTGTGTGAAATGAAGTGTATTAAGTTGGTGTATCTATAGGGATTTTTTTTTTTTTTTTTTTTTAAGAGCCAAACGGCTACAATTTAAACGGTAACAAAATTTATTTTTGTTGGTTTGTGGTTGAAACGGTAACAAACATAAATGTCCCAACCGTTTGGATCAAACTATCATAAAAATTTTGATTTCCTACTCGGTCCTATACACGACCGAATTTGCTGGAAAACCATGTCCAAGTCGGTCGCGACCTGATGTCCACAACAACAACGACCGACTCCTATTCGGTCGACCGACTCGGTCGGTTTTACTACTGTGGGCAGTCTAAGTGAATGAGAACTTGAATTAGTATTTTCTGCATGCATGGGGAGGTTGTGCTAAGAAACACTTGGTAATTGGTATTTAATAATATTGTATACTTCAATGATGCATAGCAATTTACATGAAATTTTCTACACATGAGGTAACCCTTAATGTGTACGGGTTTATAGGTTTTCATACATTACAATGTGCATTTCAACTTTTTATAAGCTAACACATGATTTTTACAGGTTGGCACTTATGGTATTTAACAATGTCTACTATTTTATAAGCCGCCCGTGATTTATCACGGGTCTATAAGCTAGTATCATATAAAAACATCATGTACCAAAATGACATATCATGAGTTAACACGTAACATGTTAATCATGCAAAACATCATATAAATAAAGAATGAAAATATCATAAAAATCATGTTGATAAATAGTAACACGAAACATATAAGCATGCAAGCATCATAAAGATATAACCAAGATTTAAACATGATCAATCAAATAGTTATCATGGTTATGTTAAGATGTCCAATCATATCAAACAAATAACATGTAATCGACACATGTATGTGTAATGCAAAAAGATTTTAATCTTTGTGTTTGGAATCTATGGTTGAATGATCTAAAGAGAGACATCTTTTATGTTGAGTTTGAGTATGTGTTATGAGAGTGATTTAATCATCAAAGACCAAGAGATGTGTTTGTGTGTGATAATGGAATATGTTAAGAACGTTCTCAAGAAAGCTCTTTGGAACAGGAATCTAAATGATTACCAAATTCAATAGATCTTGTGTGTGCTATAGAGATGAGTAGCATAGGCATAGGGATTGAATTGGGTTATGAGCAAGATTTAGTTATGATGAATGCTTGAAAGGAAATAGACACATATGGTGTCTTTCAATAAGTAGGGTTATCAAGTGGAATAAAGTCACCATGCTTATGAAAACAAGAATGACGAGATGATGAGGAGGCTCTAGATCCTAGAACTTGTAGATGTTGATTTAAGGTTTAAGTGATGAAAGGCTATGAGGAAGATGCTTGAAGTTTTCCTCATGTTTGTGAAGCTTATGGGCTGAGATATATCACAAGGTGAATGTGATGAGATGATGGTGAAAGAACAAGTGAACTTAAGTGCTAAATGTTTAAGGATGAAAACCTATTGACATTTGTTTTTGTTCCTATTGATTGGGAGAGTACTATGATAAGTGTTCTAGTCATGATGAGTGTTTTAACAAACATTGTTAAAATACTTGGGTGTTGATTTTTCGGATATGACTTTTAATGACTACGGTAGTAAGTCAAGTTTACTTGAATATTTCGAACGAAATACTTAAGTTGTCAATCCTACTTAGTTGAGATTGGATAGCATAGAAGGATAGCAAGACTCGATAATACATCTATAACTTAAGAGTAAGTTATGACTTGATGTAAATCCTTATCGTCTTGAAGGATGACACATTATTTTCATGTTAACCAATTGAGGTAACATATGTAGATACAAGACAATATCTATAGTCATAAATTAGACTTGTGATTTAGATATTATATGTAATCTTTGTAAATAATGAGTCCGGATTAGTTAGGGAGTTGTCAAGTTACTAAATAAGTGAGGCTAATGGATGAAGGGTGAGTTAAGAATGGAAGAATGTAGTATTCGTAGGTAATTATCACAAAACATTTGTGTTAAGGGACCCACGGATGTCAAGGAACTAAATAAAGGATTCCTTCCTTTTTGTAGAAAGGTTCCTTGGGTTGTTTTTTAGAGAGTTTTTAAATTATGGCGGGAGCGATGATCCTATTGGATGAAGTGTACTAAGATAGTCCTAATATTGGTGATAAATACTAAGAAGTATGTTGGTAACAAGTATGGATCCTAAGGATTGCTGAAAAAATTCAAAAAATTAAAAAATCAAATATTGATGTTCAACCGGCGGAACCCTCAGAATACATAGGCGGAACCCAGTTTTTGGTTCCGCCTGGTCCGTTGGGCCAAATTCTGGAGTACCCAGAAAATACACTGGCGGAACCCAAAATTTGGATCCGCCAGTTCCGCCAGGTCTGAAAAAAGTGGCAGTCCACTATTTTGACCATCGAGACGATTTTCAAATTTTTCGAAAACTCCTAAAAACAAAACTTTATACCATATCTGATTAGGAAATGCAAGAAATGGATGTAGAAACACTTTTACCGATAGACTTTGACCGGGGGCTAGCGAATTTCACTATACTTAGTGAAATATCCATAAACTTGAAAATTTGACAACATCTCAAATGTTGTCTACCTGCATATCCGTTAGTACAAGACAATGTACAAAGATAATAAAAGATCCTAGAAGTACATATATCCTTGAAACACATTATTTAACTACCAAATAGTTCAAATTTCAAGTAGTGCCAAACACTCCTTAACAATGGACATTTATTGACTCTCGAAACTCGTTCAAGTATCCTAATAATACTTGGAACATATGCACTTAATTAGATGTGATAGATTAAAACCAAAAACACATATTCTAACACATGTTAGCATATAGATTAAGCCGAGGATCCAAACATGGAAAATTGATAACAACAAAGTGTTATCATCCAAACATGATACGGTTAGTTTACATGATCAATCAAAGATAAGTTTCTATCGTATAGCACGACACATTCATTAAACATCATTGTAGAGGCATGTATACCAAACACCGTTTTACAAGAATACTACATGTTTAAAAATGTAGTGATTCATTTAGACGCGTGACCATATTCCAAGATATTTAATTAATATTACTTAATTCTCATTCCTAAGTGAATTATGCAAAATAATCACATAACATATGCAAGGAAGAATATTTAAATCAATAAGCAATACAAACACAAATTTTCAACTTAGTACACACAATCTAGCAAATATCCTATTGTGTATAAACTTGAATTCGACAAACAAGCAAATGAATATCATGACAAGATTGACACTCATGAATCACAAATAAACAAATGCAATCACAACTTTCAATAAGCAAATACCATATACGCATACAACTAAAACAAGTAGTCATTTAGTATATCATAAAAAGAAATATACTTTTCGTCACTTTGCGTTTAAATATGACGATGTATGCCAAGCTTGATTAGTTTCCTTTGTATATATGAATATAACAAAATTATTTAGTTTCAAAGAAATTAATGTCAATGTTCAAAGGATACTAACTTATATTGCCTAACTCAAAAGTTTGAGTTTCTACGTCAAAATGAAACTTGATATTTTGAACACATTGAAGTATTTGGTTTAATCTTTTGACTTCATATTAGATTTAGGCCATAACATCATTTTTATAAGAAAGTAAACACAATTCCCTTCAAATTGATAGGTGGCGCGACTCCTACGGACTTACGGTTAATTAGTTATGAATTTTTGAAGTTTACAAAAAATTTTGACTGTGCAGCCAAGGAACCCTCGTCCAAAGGGCAAGGAACCCTTCTGAGGGTTCCGTGGGTCTGCTGTAACAAAATATCACACAATGCTAAAAACATGTATTTCACATAGCAAAAATGTCTAGGACTTACTAGATTCGTTAGTAAACATTTAATACAACTATTTTAACATCATTTCTTCTTATGTGACTCATCTAATCATTTACGGAGGTGATTATTCAACTAAATTTTTTTGTTATCCCAAACACTCCTTTTAAAACCGTATTTTACGTATATTAGCTCTAACCACATAATTTGACTCTTACAAATTATAAGAAATGTTTTCTTTTATTTTTCAAGGACGCCTTCAAACTTGTATACAAAGTAACATTTAACAACAAAATTTCTAAGTATACTTAGCGAAACATTTTTCATATTATATTCTGCTTCAATGGTAATTTGATACATGGATCGTACTCCATTTTAAAAACCTTTATTTTTTAAATAAGAGCTACGAGGCTCTGATACCAATTGTGGAAAACTAGAAGGGGGGTTGAATAGTTTACCGTTTAATAACTTTAACACCTAAAGTGGCACTTATTCTATTTGACACCTAAAGTGCACTTTGACACCTAAAATACTTAAAGATCCTAAAAGTATTTTAGTCATTCTAAATGGTTGGTCAAGGGGTTTGATCATAATGCTACATAACAAACATGTACGAACCTGTGTTGTAGCATACGATGACTTGAGACGTTGAGAGGTGTTGAATGTATGTTGAGACAAACTATGATTACAAGTAACTTGTACATTTTACGTTATGTATCAAGATATACGTTTGTCATCAATCAAAACAAACGAGACTGTATAGATTAAATATCGTAATATTTGCACTAACAACTTTTGCTTATTTTTATGTCATTAAGTTCGACTCTCTTCCATTTTACCTCTTCCTTGTCACGAATGCACCCATCCCCTTCATTTGCTATAATTGGTAAAGTACTTCAACAACGTTTTCCTCGGTTCTGAATATCTCTTCGATCTCCAATTCCCTCAAAGTCACGTATTGCTCTACAGAACTTATTGGACATCTTGTTGCTTCAAACTTCTCCAATATGATAGTTGGTAGTGCTTCATATGGTACTCCCGATAACTTGCTTCTTCTTTTCTTGTATGCTTCTTCCTTTTCATTAACAAAGTTGTCACACCCCGTCAAGGCGGAAATGCGAGCGTGTAACATCATGGATATCATCACAACACCTGGTGTCAAAATAGAGAAATACTACATGCACATAAATAGAGCAAAGTAAAAACACAAAGTGTTGTAACAATACCCCAAAATAAAACAACCAAAACAAACCTTCAAAGGTATCTTCAACAAAATCAAACATATTCATAATCCAAACATATGGATAATTCATCACGATGCAACTAAACTCTCTTCTAGTCGCTTCCTTCTATCTTATCCTTAGAATGCTCACCTGAAAATGATGCTTAAAACGTCAACATAATGTTTTCATAGGTTTAAGACACACATACACTCTCAGGGCAACCAGTTCACTGTGATTATAAAACATAGCTGGACAAATAATCTAAAGTTATCATACAAGCTACAAGTATCCATTAACCAACCATCACACAACAAGGCAACCATGGGCCGGAACGTGACCCCCCCCCCCACCCCCCGCTCCAAAACACATCATCAATTGGGTCGCATGCGCGAGCAATAGGATTAGCATCCTCCCAATTGGAAATCACACAGCATCAATTAGGTCGCTAACCTAATCGGAAATCACATATCACACAGCATCAATTAGGTCGCTAACCTAATCGGAAATCACATATCACACTTTCATGTACCACATAGCATTAATACGATAACATTATAAGTCCAAGCTCTTTAAACACACATAATCACAGTAACTCAACACATTTAAGACAAGCATCATTCCCATCCCAAGGTTTAAAACAAAGTAAAAATATGGGACTATGAACTCACCTTAACTCTGCAGCTTCCAACAATTCACAATCACAATCTAAACAACACACAAACAGATACACATTACATACGGCCAAGCTAAAAGCTATAACCCATGTAATATTCATATGATGGATGTCTAAGGTTCATATGATCCACCATGGATCTCCTAGACTCCATACTAAACACTAACAACCAATAACACTCACTAAATCCCTTGCACTCATAAACTCAGAAAACGCAGAATTTTAGGGTACTTTCACCCACATAAAATAATGACCAAACAAGCTTAAAAACTCACACCAAAAATTCCCCATGGTCTCTCATAAGCATACAAGCTAATCCCAGAAGCCCATGGTCTAATAACATACAAAAGTACCCATAAGAAAATTAAACTTGTTAACTATCCAGATTCGGATCTGAACGCACACCAAAAGTTTTTGATTTTATAAAAATACTTACACAACGTTTTATCGCGAATCCTTTTCGTGGGAGTCTAAAATGACCTAAAACTTAACTTTTCCAAAAGGGCTAACCTTAATAACACTTTTTCATCCACTAAGCACCATCAAACTTTTACCCAAATTCTGTCCCGGTTTAACAGCTTTGACACCTTATCTCGTAAAAATCAAAAGACTAACTTCCCTACCTCGAAATCAGTCGTGGTTGGACTTTTTGAAAAGCTCTTTCATTGAACTACAATTTAGAGTTAAAATTCGTGATCTAACTCATTACCAACTATTAAATAACTTCGTATCTTCACAGCCCTAACTTTCTGTCTAAACCCTAACTCGCAAACTAACATGTTTTATGCTCAATTCTCTTAACCAATCGTCATACTATTATTAATTAATAATCCTAACATGTTTAACATCATTAATTTACAGAAACTTATAAACCCTAATTCCATCATAATTTATATTACACGAATTATATCATTAAAACATCAATTGAATGAAAACTAGCGTCGAAAATATACCTTACGCTTGATTTTTAGCTTCAAAAGCAAAACCCTAAATTTTCTCTTCTCCTCCTCTTGTGGTCGATTAAATTTTGCAGGAAAAAGGGTGTTTGGGTCGTGGGTTTTGGTTTATAAGGGTATGGGTTGGGCTTGTTTGAGTTGGACTAGGATTCCTTAGCTTAAAATTGTATTTTGGCTCAAATTGGGTTTCCTTTTCCCCCTTATCCCCCTTATAGCCGAATTTTTATATACATATATATTTTTTTATTTTTATTATTAAATTAATTGATTACACTCAAAACCTTATACTTTTTATATTTTATGCAAACCCACAACGAAACCTAACGTCTTACGCGATAAACCTTCATTTTATGACAAACCGGAAAAATAATCATTTTCAAAAACAAAGTTTCCAAAAATAGAATTCCACACTCTTTTTAAATATAACTTATGAAAATAATCACCTCGTAACTTACTCACGCTCAAACACTTGAACGATGTCTCGTTACGCAAAACCGCAAAAACATCAAAACTACACAATTCATTTCCACACCACAAAGGTGTTAAAAAAACGAATTTACCAAACTCACACTACTCAAATCACTTCAATAACCTCACACGCAAAGGGATTTAGTACCATATTCCTACCAATCATACCTATATCATACATATCTCACACATATATCACATGAAACACTTAATTCACAACAAACAAAGTCAAACGAATCGAGACTATAAGTCAAACCAATCTGGAAAAATCACGGTTGTCACATCATCTCCCACTTAGGGAAATCGCGTCCCGAGATTTAACAACTCGTCTCATCAATAACCTTAAGAAAATTTATGGATATATAAGCGGAATAATACCACACCATAAAACCATAAATCGTGAACCATTCTTATGACGATGTGGGATTCTACCATGACATAAAAATCACGGAGAAAGAACCACCAAATATGAACCAACTAGATACCCGAATTCACACGATCGAAAACATCCTGATACTCCAACGATACACGAAAAATAAATACACTACCCCGATCCATAACACCAATGATCCAAACGACTTCTCACAGGTAAGTACGACATCCCCGCATTTAACTTCTTCGATCTAACTCCAACTACAAACACTCTACTCACCAACCACATCAGCAAAACAAATCTGAGTACTTAGATCTCATCTGATCCTCACGTTCCCAAGTAAACTCAGGGCCACGCTTCAAATCGCATTGTACTTTCACCGATACTAACTTACCACGCTTTCACTCTTAACATCTCGATCCATAATCTCAACAAGTTCCACATCAAACTGAATGGTTTTGTCAACCTTAACTTCATCTATTGGCACATGCAAACTAGCATCCGCCAAAAACTTCTTTAGATTAGATACGTGAAAAGTATCATGCATACTACTTAACTCCTCCGATAATTTCAACCGATATGCCACAAGTCCACTCCTTTCTGTAATCACGAACGGTCCTACATATCTCGGTGTTATCTTGCCTTTCTTACCAAAACGCACAAAAACCTTTCCAAGAACACACTTTCAACATCACAAACCACCAACATTAAACTCTAAAGGCTTACGGCGACTATCCGCATAACTCTTTTGATCATCTCTCGCTGCCTTAAGTCCTTTCTAAATCTGCAAACCATACCCGTAGTCTCTCGTTCCAGTTCAGGATCAA
>LBNU01006281.1:80425-136664 GCA_014162995.1 Artemisia annua | reverse complement strand
AATATGAACCAACTAGATACCCGAATTCACACGATCGAAAACATCCTGATACTCCAACGATACACGAAAAATAAATACACTACCCCGATCCATAACACCAATGATCCAAACGACTTCTCACAGGTAAGTACGACATCCCCGCATTTAACTTCTTCGATCTAACTCCAACTACAAACACTCTACTCACCAACCACATCAGCAAAACAAATCTGAGTACTTAGATCTCATCTGATCCTCACGTTCCCAAGTAAACTCAGGGCCACGCTTCAAATCCCATTGTACTTTCACCGATACTAACTTACCACGCTTTCACTCTTAACATCTCGATCCATAATCTCAACAAGTTCCACATCAAACTGAATGGTTTTGTCAACCTTAACTTCATCTATTGGCACATGCAAACTAGCATCCGCCAAAAACTTCTTTAGATTAGATACGTGAAAAGTATCATGCATACTACTTAACTCCTCCGATAATTTCAACCGATATGCCACAAGTCCACTCCTTTCTGTAATCACGAACGGTCCTACATATCTCGGTGTTATCTTGCCTTTCTTACCAAAACGCACAAAAACCTTTCCAAGAACACACTTTCAACATCACAAACCACCAACATTAAACTCTAAAGGCTTACGGCGACTATCCGCATAACTCTTTTGATCATCTCTCGCTGCCTTAAGTCCTTTCTAAATCTGCAAACCATACCCGTAGTCTCTCGTTCCAGTTCAGGATCAAATAGTTGGCTTGTTCCAACCTTTACCCACAGAACAGGTGATCTACATTTCCTTCCATACAACATTTCAAACGACACATACTAAGTAATAGAATCATAACTGTTGTTATAAGAGATCTCAGCTAAGAGTAAATGCATACCCCAGCTTCCTCCAAACTCAAACACACCCATGCTTTCAGCATATCATCCGACGCCCGATTGGTACGCTCACTTAGTCCATTCATTTAAGAATGATAAGTCGTACTCATCTACATACACGTTCACAAAGCTCTATAAAATACTTACCACAATCGCGAAGTAAGTATTTCATCTTGATATAAGCTGATTGACGCGATACTCCATCTCTCTCTACCTTTTCTACATCAACATCCCCAATACATTTGTTGATATCAACCTTCACCTTCAAGCTTATCAAATACTTGCTAAGGCACTTGTATTCCTCTTCACACTTGCTTCTCAATACATTTCTTGCTAAGGTAATAATACGTCTTATCCACTCTAGGATGTATCAAATACCTTGCACGATTGATGTCCTCATGATTCCTTCCAATGGAACCAATAACTGGTCCGCAAAGTACTATCCTCCATATACTCTTTCTTCTTACATGTTCTACTAGTGGAACCCATATCCGATCTAGGAAATATAGTCCACCATCCTCCTTTCTCTCCATTTGTTGATCTAATCCCACGCAACATCTCAACCATAGCGTTCTCATCCTTGAGAGCTTCCTCTTGCTCTGCCAATATCTTACTCTTATTTCCTGACTGCAATGTCATACTCATAGCTCGCACACGTTTAAGCTTAATCCTCTCCTTCCTACTCAACGCATCAGCCACACGTTCGCTTTTCCAAGTTGATAGCGAATCTCACAATCATATTCACTAAGCAATTCAACCCATCTTCTTTGGCGCATATTCAGCTCCTTCTGAGTGAAAATATGCCGAAGACTCTTATAATCAGCGTAACCAATATTCTTCGTGCCATACAAATAATGTATCCAATTCTTGAGAGCGAATACAACCACACCAAGCTCTAGATCATGAGTGGTATAATTCTCCTCATGGATCTTGAGTTGTCGGAAAAACATAAGCTATCACTTTCCCTCTCTGCATTAGTACACATCCAACCTTAATTCGACGCTTCACAATACACACAAAATCATTTGGCCTATCCAGTAACGTCAGAATAGGTGTATTACACAAACTATCCTTTAGCGACTGAAAAGCCATCTCCCGTTCTTCTCCCCAAACATACTTCTTGTTCTTCTAAGTCAACAAAGTGAGGGGTTTAGCATTCTTTGAAAAGTTCGCTATAAATCTTCTACAGCACCCAGCCAATACTACGAACGAGCGTACCTCAGACGACGTCGTAGTAGCCTTCCAATTCTTGACCGCTTCAATCTTACTAGGATCCACATGTACACCTTCACTATTCACCACACGTCCAAGAAAATGCACCTCTTGTAACCAAAGCTCACATTTCGATAACTTGACATACAACTTCTCATTCTCTAGCAACCAAGTATCAACTTCAGATGTTTCTCCATGCTCTTCCTTTGTATTAGAATAGATCAAGATATCGTCGATGAACACAACCACACACTTATTCATTTAGGGCTTACACACGCGATTCATCAAACCCATGAATACCGATTCTTAACCGATAACTCGTTCCACTCCCGATAGTCAATACACATCCTGAACGAACCATCCTTCTTCTTAACAAACAACACAGGTGCTCCCCATGGGGAATGACTAGGTAGAATAAACCCCTTGTACTCGTAGTACATCGCCATTCTCAAAAAGGATACGAACCACCTTTTCATGGCATATTACTTCAGCCTTATGCCTAGCCAACCAATTCATCCCTAACACCACATCAAAACTTCCATGTCCAAAATAAAATATCAAATCAACCATAAAAAAAATATACCCTCTATCACTGTAGTACACCTACGAACGGCTTTATCAGCTTCTACCTCTCTACCACAAACTACTTCAATCACAATAATCATCAAGCTAACTCATACCAGTGAACACTCATGCCAATACATTGCAAACCAAGCGAAGAACGTAAAGACTCATTCGTACAATGGTCGAATTAAGATCATAGAAAAACATCGATACTATCAGATCACACAACATGTCACGAAAACCAATTGGTGTGTAAAGGAGGGATTAAAATCCGTACCAACTTATCACGAACCAACAGGACTCAAAGAATAGTATAACATTCATTCGAGGAATGAATGCATGGAATAACCAAGGACGTAAATCCCCAATGAAAACAAATCCGAATAACTAATATCAATCTCGACACCGAATAGGAAGAATATGGCACCTGTACCATCATGGTACGAATAGGGATGCCATCCAAAGAATTAGGTATGCAAACGGAGAATCTAGCAAACGAATCAACTTAAATATCACCACATTAGTACCAACNCTTATCACGAACCAACAGGACTCAAAGAATAGTATAACATTCATTCGAGGAATGAATGCATGGAATAACCAAGGACGTAAATCCCCAATGAAAACAAATCCGAATAACTAATATCAATCTCGACACCGAATAGGAAGAATATGGCACCTGTACCATCATGGTACGAATAGGGATGCCATCCAAAGAATTAGGTATGCAAACGGAGAATCTAGCAAACGAATCAACTTAAATATCACCACATTAGTACCAACCGATAATTGAGGTATCATCATATGATAAGTAGGATGGAATCTTACCACCTACACCTCAACATATAACTACTGCCCAAATGGTTAAGAGAATACTTCTCTAACCATGCAGCCATCACCAACATCGTATCACAACATATAACAACAAACATCAATCAATGTAATCATGGTCACAAGTCCACGTGTGTGATACCCTTATAATTATGTTCGCGACCATAGTTATAAGGCTTATTCCACACGCATACTTACTTCCAAAACCACACATCTTAATGATAACACACATATATCACATAGCACCTCATAAACATCACAATCCATGATATCATACTTGCAAGTCCACTTGTGTTGTGACGCATGTATAATTATGTTGGCCACCATAATTATCTATGCCCCCTTTCACAAGTGTACTCCCTCCTATGACAACACTTCATGCAAACAATCATCTCACATGGAACAATTCCAACAATCACGTAAACCCTATCATCAAAATCACTCAGATAAGATCGATACAATACTCAAGAGTAATCGTGCTCCAACATGGCTCCAGACGGCAAAAGACAATATAAACATTCCAAAACGTAACACAAAACAAAAGACGTCGCTCAACGGCTCAACCACCATTCTCGCACTTGCCTCCCCACTCAAATCGGTTAAACTTACTACTCGCTGTGGACTCTAGATTCAAATCCATACCATTCCATCCTAACTCCCCTTCATCTTTACTCAGCCACCCATTCCTGTTTCCTACATGCTGAGGTAGTCGACAACATGCAAAACCATCTCTATTTCTTTCTTCCAATCCCTTATGATTCACAAGTGTATACAAATCACAAGATTTAGACTAAACCACTCCCCCATCTTCAAGGAATTGGGGACACTTTCTAGGGTACTTAGTGGTGAAGCCTTCCTTATCGGCCACCTTCGTCTCGTACCCTTCTTTCTCCTTTCCATCCACATCCTCTAAGTTTAACTTCTCTTCAATCGCACACGGAAGCATGCTAGCAGGAACTAGGATCCTTCTGTTGATCCGCTTCATCCTACCAACTCTCTTGCAACCCGTAGCGACAACGGTAGTCCAACGAAACTTGCTACGTGTGACACATACAAAACTAAATATCGAAAAAAAATATCGGACGTCCAAAAACTCAAATAAACATCTCATATATAAATAGGAAAAATAGACATGTAAGATACTATACTTACACATAGTTCCTAAATGCAACTATATGAGGGACTCCTAAGTTATAGTCTAGGTTAAACCACCTAATTCTCTATAACCAAGGCTCTGATACCAATCTGTCACACCCCGTCAAGGCGGAAACGCGAGCGTGTAACATCATGGATATCATCACAACACCTGGTGTCAAAATAGAGAAATACTACATGCACATAAATAGAGCAAAGTACAAACACAAAGTGTTGTAACAATACCCCAAAATAAAACAACCAAAACAAACCTTCAAAGGTATCTTCAACAAAATCAAACATATTCATAATCCAAACATATAGATAATTCATCACGATGCAACTAAAGTGTCTTCTAGTCGCTTCTTTCTATCTTATCCTTAGAATGCTCACCTGAAAATGATGCTTAAAACGTCAACATAATGTTGGTGAGATTCATAGGTTTAAGACACACATACACTCTCAAGGCAACCAGTTCACTGTGATTATAAAACATAGCTGGACAAATAATCTAAANTACAAGATAATCCTAGAAGCCCATGGTCTAACAACATACACAAGTACCCATAAGAAAATCAAACTTGTTAACTATCCAGATTCGGATCTGAACGCACACCAAAAGTTTTTGATTTTATAAAAATACTTACACAACTTTTTATCGCGAATCCTTTTCGTGGGAGTCTAACATGACCTAAAACTTAACTTTTCCAAAAGGGCTAACCTTAATAACACTTTTTCATCCACTAAGCACCATCAAACTTTTACCCAAATTCTGTCCCGGTTTAACAGCTTTGACACCTTATCTCGTAAAAATCAAAAGACTAACTTCCCTACCTCGAAATCAGTCATGGTTGGACTTTTTGAAAAGCTCTTTCATTGAACTACAATTTAGAGTTAAAATTCGTGATCTAACTCATTACCAACTATTAAATAACTTCGTATCTTTACAACCCTAACTTTCTGTCCAAACCCTAACTCGCAAACTAACATGTTTTACGCTCAATTCTCTTAACCAATCGTCATACTATTATTAATTAATGATCCTAACATGTTTAATATCATTAATTTACAGAAACTTATAAACCCTAATTCCATCATAATTGATATTACACGAATTATATCATTAAAACATCAATTGAATGAAAACTAGCATCGAAAATATACCTTACGCTTGATTTTTAGCTTCAAAAGCAAAACCCTAATTTTTCTCTTCTCCTCCTCTTGTGGTCGATTAAATTTTGCAGGAAAAAGGGTGTTTGGGTCGTGGGTTTTGGTTTATAAGGGTAGGGGTTGGGCTTGTTTGAGTTGGACTAGGATTCCTTAGCTTAAAATTGTATTTGGGCTCAAATTGGGTTTCCTTTTCCCCCTTATCCCCCTTCTAGCCGAATTTTTATATACATATATATTTTTTTATTTTTTTTATTAAATTAATTGATTACACTCAAAACCTTATACTTTTTATATTTTATGCAAACCCACAACGAAACCTAACGTCTTACGCGATAAACCTTGATTTTATGACAAACCGGAAAAATAATCATTTTCAAAAACAAAGTTTCCAAAAATAGACTTCCACACTCTTTTTAAATATAACTCATGAAAATAATCTCCTCGTAACTTACTCACGCTCAAACACTTGAACGAAGTCTCGTTACGCAAAACCGCAAAAACATCAAAACTACACAATTCATTTCCACACCACAAATGTGTTAAAAAAACGAATTTACCAAACTCACACTACTCAAATCACTTCAATAACCTCACACGCAAAGGGATTTAGTACCATATTCCTACCAATCATACATATCTCACACATATATCACATGAAACACTTAATTCACAACAAACAAAGTCAAACGAATCGAGACTATAAGTCAAACCAATCTTGAAAAATCACGGTTGTCACATCATCCCCCACTTAGGGAAATCGCGTCCCGAGATTTAACAACTCGTCTCATCAATAACCTTAAGAAAATTTATGGATATATAAGCGGAATAATACCACACCATAAAACCATAAATCGTTAANACAAACAAAGTCAAACGAATCGAGACTATAAGTCAAACCAATCTTGAAAAATCACGGTTGTCACATCATCCCCCACTTAGGGAAATCGCGTCCCGAGATTTAACAACTCGTCTCATCAATAACCTTAAGAAAATTTATGGATATATAAGCGGAATAATACCACACCATAAAACCATAAATCGTTAACCATTCTTATGACGATGTGGGATTCTACCATGAAATAAAAATCACAGAGAAAGAACCACCAAATATGAACCAACTAGATACCCGAATTCACACGATCGAAAACATCCTGATACTCCAACGATACACGAAAAATAAATACACTACCCCGATCCATAACACCAATGATCCAAACGACTTCTCACAGGTTACGACATCCCCGCATTTAACTTCTTCGATCTAACTCCAACTACAAACAATCTACTCACCAACCACATCAGCAAAACAAATCTGAGTACTTAGATCTCATCTGATCCTCACGTTCCTAAGTAAACTCAGGGCCACGCTTCAAATCCCATTGTACTTTCACCGATACTAACTTACAACGCTTCCACTCTTAATAAGGACAATCACATGAATCGGCTTCTTCTTCTTCTTCTTCCTCGGTAAACTCTCCATCCCGATACATTTCATTCCACCTGATCCAGATTTCTGATTTAGTTTCCGCATCTATTTCATGCTTTTTCTTCTTCTTCCTCGGTAAACTCTCCATCCCGATACATTTCATTCCACCTGATTCAGATTTCTGATTTAGTTTCCACATGTATTTCATGACTGCCAGCATAAGTCATCGAAACATTCATTAAAGATTGCATCATAATTAAGGATTAATCGTTTTGTTTTCATCTTCATCTTCTAGCTCTCCATCTCCAAATGACTTAACATACTCTTCATCCTGCTCGTTACAACTTTTCCATTACAATGTATCATGCAAATCTTTTCTACTGTGCCCATCCATATCAAGGTGATCTCCAAACTTTGCATCGAGCCATTCATGAAAATTCATGTCCACAACACTAATAAACTTGTTGCTTGCTAAGTCCTCACATGAAAATATATCTGGATCAATCCTAAAAAGTTTTTTCATCTTTCCATCTTCAATTTTGTAGCATGTCTCAATCATCTTAGCCGGCCATGGTTCCCAAGAATCGCTCCTTCTGCTTCCATGTCCCATATCTTTATCATTAATCCATGGTAGTCCTTCTTGTTTTATTTTCTGCCACTTAATAATCAAATCTTCATAAGTCATATGTACCTCAATATCGTGCATGAACAAATCAGCATCAATTGCACATAATCGCATAAACTCGCCGACCATCGTAGATAATGGTGTGTTGTAGGAAAACACATTAGCATTGATCTTCATGATTTCCATGTGCTCCACTTGCTTATCCTGCACAATTAATTCATACTTAATCCGAAAACAAAAAATAATTATTAGTAGAATAGGTCCTAAGAAAATGCAAAAAACTAAGAATGAAAACTAAATATGAAAATAAAATATTTTTGGGTTACAGACCCTCGATACGCCATATACAACTGGTAGTATACGTCGTATTCAGTTCAGACAAGGTACGCAGTATCCCAATTTCTCAGAATACGCAACACTGTGAACAAAACTGATACGCCGTATTCAACTTCTGGATATGCCGTATAGAGTTAAAGTTACAGTTTTTAAATTAAAACTAGAAAGAACGAAAAATACTAAAACAAACCAATCTGAGCCTCAGAGCTTGAATACGCCATATATAATTTTTAATATACACCGTATTCAACAGATAATGAATACGCCGTATGCACAACCTAAATTGAGTTACGAGACCCCTTAAATAGATTTTTCCTTCAAAATTTCATAGAAAACACGTGTCTTTCCTACACGCAACTTCTAGGTCTGCATCACAAAATTTTCCAACCGAGAAAAGGTTGTGTCCCAATCCCTAAACGTAATAAACTCTTGTTATCATAAGATTCCTATGTTTCAAATCACCATAACCCATAATAGCCATGAAATGATCATTCTTGAACCTGAACAGTTCTGTAGAAACGTAGAGGGGGGGGGGTGAATACGTTCCTCTTTAAAACTTAATATGTTTCGTATCAAATTTCCGATCAAGCGTGACTAAATATGAATAGATGTTATGTCACTCATAACAAGCAATCACATAAGCATAAGCATATCACGAGATTAAAAGTATTTAGCTATTTGTGATTACACGGTGGACGGTCCTCGAAATGTTTGGACGGTCCCATATATATTTGGGACCGCCACCCTATTTAAGGGACCGCTGTCAGTGAGTTTGTTACGTGTTATTAAGTTTTCTTATGTTTTGTATTTCTAAGTTAACTAGTTGATATCACAAGCACATACACACCAAGCCACACAAACATAAATGTAATGCAAGTATAGAAAGTAAAGAGCAAGGAAGAGAAAACGCAAACCGGACACGATGATTTATAGTTGTTCGGCACGAAGCACCTCTTCGTCCTACTCCACTCCCCGAGTACCACAGTCGAGAGTTACTTCACTAATCAACACGCTCCCTTTAGGCGGAACAAACCGTACACAAGCTTACACCAAGTTTAACGACACTAAGTGGAATGTCGAGTCCTAATCCTAGCTAGAACCAATCTACACCAAGGCCCACGTGACCACACGAACAAGCACTCTTGTCCCACTTAGATCGACACACGATCCAAGCTTGCACACGAACGAGCACTCCCGTTCACTTGAATGTTCACACTAAGACACACTTGGATCTTCACCCAATCCAAGCCTTCACACGAGACACACTTAGATCATCACCCGATCCAATCCTTCACACACCAACTCAACTAACTCCTAGCCTACACACTAGGACACCACACACCATACAACAATTACATTACCTAATCTAGTTACAAGACTTCTTGGATCTACATCACCATCCAAGTTCACACAAATAACCCCATCCTCGACTCACACACAAGTCGGGAACATTGACAATATTTATAGAACCTATCACCGTAACACTTGTTATGTTTGTGTGTGGACACCTATAACATCTCGAATCTTTATCTATGTCGAGAGTTCTTCTCTTACCCATGAGGTAGAGGAAAAAGAAAATCATAACACTAGTTGGTGTGTGGACTCAATAACACTTTGATTCTTGACGACTTCGAGTGTTCTTCTCTTGCACATGATGTAGTGGATGACGAGATCACTTATAAACACATACCAAAGAGTTATAGTGATCAAAGAATGAAAAGGAAAGACCATGAAATTTTTGTGCAAAGAGGATTAGTTTTTCTGATGAAAATGGGTCAGTATTTATAGCCAACACGAGAAGCCAGGGATAGTCCCTTAAATCTTGGACGGTCCTTTATCAATAAGGGACCGTCACCTATTTAAGGGACCTTCACGACAGTTTTTGTCCTTTAGTGGTGAAATGTTACCTGGTGAAATTTTATCTGATTTGGACGGGAAATAAGGCCGTTTGGACCATTTGAAATTCAAATTTATTTTTCTTATTAANCAAGACTTCACACACCGACTCAACTAACTCCTAGCCTACACACTAGGACACCACACACCATACAACAATTACATTACCTAATCTAGTTACAAGACTTCTTGGATCTACATCACCATCCAAGTTCACACAAATAACCTCATCCTCGACTCACACACAAGTTGGAAACATTGACAATATTTATAGAACCTATCACCGTAACACTTTTTATATTTGTGTGTAGACACCTATAACATCTCGAATCTTTATCTATGTCGAGAGTTCTTCTCTTACCCATGAGGTAGAGGAAAAAGAAAATCATAACACTAGTTGGTGTGTGGACTCAATAACACTTCGATTCTTGACGACTTCGAGTGTTCTTCTCTTGCACATGATGTAGTGGATGACAAGATCACTTATAAACACATACCAAAGAGTTATAGTGATCAAAGAATGAAAAGGAAAGACCATGAAATTTTTGTGCAAAGAGGATTAGTTTTTCTGATGAAAATGGGTCAGTAATTTATAGCCAACACGAGAAGCCGTTTGGACCATTTGAAATTCAAATTTCAAATTTATTTTTCTTATTAAACATTTCTTTATAAATACAAAAATAATTTGTCTAGTTTATTTTTGTAAAAAATGTTTTGTCACATTTATAAAATGTAAGGTTTAAGGACAAAAATATTTTCTTTGATCACTTAACAAAGTTGGTAAAGTGTGTTTGTACATACCTGAAGTGATGTCGAGAGACGTTGATGTGTGAACGAGTAACTTGTGCAGTTTACGTTATGTATTACAAGTTACCCGTTTGTCATCATTAAAACATGAAGACATTGTATAGATTAAACGTCGTAACGTTTGCACTAACAAGTTCCCATAAACTTTTCAATGAAATTGATGAGAAGCTTCTGATTCCCAGTCATATGTGTGGAACAACCCGAGTCAACGATCCAAAGACAAATTTTGATAACCTACCAAAAGAGAAGAAGAATTTAGAAAGCTTATTGATTGCATGATCATGGTGTATGTGTCTGAGATGGTAATCAGTATATGCAAGAGATCCGTTGGTTGCAAAATAGGTTACGGGATGCTAAGTCTGCCAAGGGTCACTTGGAAGAGAAAATTTTGCGTAATTCAACGTCCCATAAACTTCATGTTTAGAGGGAGATTGAGTATTTTAACAGTTTCCTATCAGAGGAGAGAGGAAAGGTTAAAAGGTTAGAATCTATGTTGTCTTTGTCTTAGGTTGCCATTAAAGATTCTGAGGATTGTTGGAGGAGAAAAAGACTGTGATTAAGCACAGTACTAACTTTATCCGACGTTTGTTTTTTTTGTACTGAATTTTTGCGAGGTTTCGCTATTCTTCAAAATTATTCTATTGATTTGGGGGCCATTAGGTTCTTTGAGGCTATGAAGCTTAAGTGTCCCGAGTTTCCTATTTTAGAAAATGATGATCCTCGGTTGAAAATGAGCTCTAAGGATGTTGAGTTACGCTAGGGTGATTCTGCCATAAATTTACTTTCAAGACTAAATGGTCTTATTTGAAATAGTTAAACGGCCTAGCTGATGTTTCTTCTGACAGTTTGAGTGATTTAAAGGAAATACATCCTCCTGGATGTCCTTGCCTAAAGTCAGCACGCTGCTTGCTCTCCTTTTCAGGTTAAGTCTTGATTAGTTGTAGCCTGTCCTTATAGGTTGTGTCTTCCAGGAAGACCTTCTTTGTAATTACCTAATTGTTTGTTGAGGATTTTTGTATGCTTGAGACTTCAAGCTTGGAAGCCAGCTATCGAACTTCTCATTTTTTGTAGGATATTAATCCTTTATGAAATACCGAGTGTTCACCCTTTTTTTTTATCTGTCATCTTTCAGGGCTCTTTGTTTGGTCTTTTCTGTTGACCTTTGTCGCCATGAAGGTCTTTTATTTTTTATGTTGTCTGATCAAATACGTACCTTACGTAAACAATGGTTATGTGACAACTGGTAAAATTGAGAACCGGATTTAAAATTCCGTATTATAAATAAAATAAATCGTTAATATTATTGAAACGGTTTTCAGAAATTACGAGAATTGGTGATTGATTATGTGGTATGTGATGCGTATCGTTGATTATTTGTGTGGAATAATTGTCGTTAGACCTTTTCTATGGCGTTAAGTTAGGCACTACTTCGACTCTGGCACTAGGAAACCTAATAATATGTAAAATATATATTTTGTTTCTCAAAATTAAACGGAGACATATTTATAGTCACAGTTCGTGAAGAAACTATTTTAAAATAATGACGAGTATGTAAACGCGTGTTGGGGATTTTTGATAACAAATATGGACTCGGAAAGTGAGAGTCGGGATTTAATGAGAAACGGTTACGTTTTATTTTTATAAACGTATTTATTATTAAATTAATGGAGAAATGTTTTTAAAGTGATCGGTGGTAATTAAAAATTAACGTTGGCGACGTTTGTTATCATTTTCGTGATTTAAAAGTATGAATTTTTGGGAGAGTTTACTAAAAGTACACCGTAAGTCCTTGTTTTGGCACCCTTTTCGAAAATATAATAAATATAGGGACCATTTAGCAAAATTCGGATACATAATCTAAACCCTAACCCTCCCACTTCACATATTTCTTCTTCATCTCTCTCCCTCCTTCTTCTCTCTAACAGCCGCCGGTTGCCACCACGTCACCACCATCACCGCCACTACTACAACACCACTTCCACCATAGAAAGAATCATCATCACCTCCTCTTTGTTTTGCTATATTACACACGCCCAAATAAACCCTCCACCATCTCGTTTTGTACTTCACCGCCGCTACCACAACCTTGCCACCATCATATTCATACCTTAAACTTACAGATCTGTTGAAGAAAAGGTGGGTTTGCGACTTTATGCACGAGTTGACTCGGTCAACGAGTCAAACTCGTGACCAAACTTGATTTTTGGGTTGATAGATGAATGGGTTTTTAATGTTTTAAATGTTTTGATAAATAAAAAGGTTTCTGAAGCTAATATGGATTGTTTGGTATCCACTATTGTGTTGTGTGGGTCAAGCGCACCAAACCGTGAGTCGATACTCACGGTAACTTTTGATGTTCATATTCTTGTTGACGCCGGATCTTATGGCAGTCGTGATGTTTTCTCTTCTGGTTGTTGTTTACTCGTTTTGTTAATATTATTGAATTCCTTGTTCTAGTTGTTAGTGACTTTGGATCGAATCTGGTATTGTTTTGGGATGAACCGTGAGGTTTTGAGTAGGGATTAGGAGTAGAAATTTTGGTTTTGGTATTTGTGTTTGATGTTGTTGTTGTTTCCGTGTTGTGGGCTGCCGTAGAACAAGCTGAGACCACTAGGGTCTCGGCCATGAGATTGTTAATGGTTATTGATTATTGTTGTTGTAACTTGTTGTGGTAAATAAAGGTATTCGGCTGAAGTGGTAATGTTAATATCGTGACAAATTATAGTTGACGGAGATTAAGTTAGGCGTGAGCCGTAGACGACCATAAGAGATTAGAGTTTGGATAGCGGTTTTTGGACTTTTGACTTGGTTGAGAGATGAGACTCGTTATATGTTTCTTTTGACATAATATAATAATACTTGTGAGCTTTGCGCAACGTGGAGGTCACCTTGACTTTTTAGTCAATGGTTGGCTTCGACAACGCCGTAACATGAGATTAGTAGACTTTATGTAATTTGGTGGACCGAGATGTGATGACTCGGACATGGGGACTCGGATAAATAATAACTCGTTAGACATTTATTCGATAAAATTCACTTATATATATAAGTCAAATGTGTATATTGCGCAAGTATGTATACATATTCACTTATATAGTTATAGGTAAGTTAATATAAAGTAACGACTAACTTATATATATATATGAGTCAAAGTATATTAGTATGCAAACATACCAATATACATTCACTTATATTATAAATAAGTAATAACGTTTACAATAACTATTAAATTAGATTAATACTTATCGGGAACCTTATTTAGTCGTAAGAACAAATTCGTTTTATGAGTAAAATGGAAATGCTTTGAAAATAAAACATAAAGGTTTTCAAAACAAACGTTATACGACGTGAGTTATTAAATATCCGAGTACACGTGAAACTAGGATATATATTACTCTTAGAGTATGTATTTCACCTCTATTGTTAGAAAGTTTCGGATCGGTTTAACATTAATAGATCACCGTAGTACGATCATTGGATTTAATGGACCAACAAGCCAATGGGAATCCAATGAAAGTATTAGATGATAATATTAATGAGAAATGTATCCTACGACTATCATAGGTGATATAACTTTGGAATCAATAAGTAAACGGAAGAATGGTTAGGATTATCAAGTTGACAACTTGATAAGAGACTGACCCTTCGTACGGAAACTTATCGACTCTTACGGTCATATCCTTTGACCTTAGCTTTGACATGAAACTTGACTTGTATGACGTTACATGATAGGTGATCTATTTGACTTGATTTCCATGATATACTCTTATATACTGCTGGATTTGAATGACATGAAATGCTCTTGTAGACTACATGACCTAATTGATATGATATGCTCCTATGTGCTACTTGACTTGTACGTATGTGAATTTACTTGATGTGCTAGTTTGGCGTGAGTTCACTTGAGTCGAGACTTTGTCTCTAACGCACACTCACACACACGACGATACCAAACGATACGAAACACTAAAACGGATATGAGAAAGAGATTTTGGAAATGAAAAATGGAATACGTTCGGGATTTGGGAAATATTTATTTGAGAATTATACTGAGGCGTATTGATATTATTAGGTAGTGCCGAGTCAGTAGTCGCCGTTGCATGATAGTTGATACTTTCTTTGCTTCTATTAATATTTATGCGGTTTGCTGGACCTGAGGTGAGTTCATAGCCCCACTTTTACTCGTATTTTTAATGGTTTTTCTAAATTTGGGGGAGAATACATGCTGCTAGTTTTCTTGGACCTGCTACTACTTCGTTTTGCTATTGTGTTGACTAGTTTTAGGATAGACGGAAGTAGACGTTGACCTAGAGCTAGGGCGCTTTGACCCTAGTTTGGAATAGACTCTGTTGCGGCCTAGATTCGGGGCAGTAATGGGTGGTTCCTTGCTGTGGCCTAACTAGTGACCGTTGAGGGGCCCGCTCACTATGACCATTCATCTTGCTTAAGATGATAAACTATTGATTGCGATTTTGATGAGGTTGGATTGTGATGTCTATGCCTGCTCTAGTTACACATAGCACTAAACTCTTCAGGTCCCGTATTGTTTTAACTTTAAACCTATGAACTCACCAGCGAAAGCTGACCTTTTTAAGCATGTTTTTCTCAGGTAACTAGAAGTATGCCTTTACTATTTGGACTACGGTGATGTAGCTTGGATCTTGGCATGGTTTGAGGTATCGATGAAAACTCTGATAAAACTTTCATAGACCTGTTTCCTATTATCGATTATGGGCATTCCTTTCTAAAGATTTTGGATAAATGTAAACTTCGACTTATGTTGACTATGGTTTACATGATTATCTATGCAATTTGGTTATCTATACTTGTGATGTCTACCATTGTAGTAGCACCCCGAAAACTTGTTAAGTCTTCCGCTGTACGAATTTTGGGGGTGTTACAGATTGGTAGTTAGAGCCAAGGTTATAGAGATCTAGGTAATTTTCAAAACCTAAACTATAACCATTTTCATAAAACTCTTTTCATTAAAATCGATCCTTGACCGACGCCTGCCAGCTGCCAAGCCAAAGTCTTCCTTTAATATAAGTTTTGAATGTTATGAGAATATGAAATGATTATTTTGAGATAGATGCGAGAACTTAAGTATGCGATTTGAACATTTCACTATGATTGTTGGACTTGAGATTATATAAGTATATGATGCGTTTGTGATTTGGAAGTTAGACGCGGGAAACTAGTGTTGCGTTAGGACTTCACTATTCCCTTTGCGAGTTTATTTGATGATTTTGGCGTTATGATGGATAAGTAATTGAGATGATTTGGAAATCATTGGAAACCTCGATTTTATGATCGAATGGCATGATAAGGATTATTGCGAGCTTGATTAAGCGTGTTTAGAGTAATGCGGGATGCATTAACTTATTGATTTGGATACATGTTTGGACTTATGTGCCTTTGAACGTATCCTGAGTTATGTGATAATTGCGTTAATGATATATTTGGAATTATGTGGTACTAGAATTGAGATTATATTTGATTGATGAGATATGTGGTATATTGATTTGGAAGATTTTGTTATCGTTTGAGTTACGGGTTGGTTTAACGTTAATAAACCAGACCGCAACAGTTATCGGACTTCGTGGGTTGACGAACCCAATAGGGCCGATAAGTGCGTCGGAGGAAATTTATTAGCGTACGACCCACCCTTATGACTCGTAAATTGTGTGTGATGCCCGAATATGATAATTATATATCACCGTTGTCATAGACGGTATCTCCTCCCCATCCAGCCCTCACTAATCGATTCTAGAGCGGTAACATACCCATATGTTCCGTCATATTCGTTATCAGTTAATGTTGAGATCGGACATTCGTCCTATTGTTCTGAAATGCCATCTAGCATCATCTGAGAAACCACCCTAAAACTATTGCGTTAAGAGTACGAATAGTTGTGGATTTGATTGTTGTGAACCCTGAATCGAATAATTCTCGGTTAGATATCCTATCTTTTAGCTACCAACGCCGCTTCTATTTGCCGTTGATGAAATTTGGAAGATCTGGTATCGACACGATAGTGATGGATGCTCATACCAATGCCGCGCGGGCACATCTAGCTGATGTTATTTACAAAGGTAGTTGTGGTCAGCCTTAGTCATTCCAAGCTAAACTACGAACAACCCGGTCCTACCAAGACGAGTTGCGGTGAGTCGAGTACTGTAGAGCAGTTAGTGACCCAACGAGTGGTAGAGATACTAACTGAGATAAGTCACTCAAACTCTTCTACCAGAACTTCAGGACCCGCAAACGACGCCCGTAAGGGAGCGTATGAGGGGTTATGGAGTCGCATGGCGATTGAATTGGAGGGATCGAGGAGGTTGTTGTCCTGATGCATTGAGAAGGAAGGAAATCCAAGGCGAAGGAGGCCTTGTTTACTCGATAGGAGCATCAAGGTGACTTATTCTATGTTTTGAGGAGAATTAAAGGCGATATTGTTTGGAAACTACTCATTTGTGGTAAAGTGAGAACGATGAGAGATTGAAGTACGGAATCATGAGGCGAGAGGCATTGATATGCCAAGCTGGGCCTGTAATTTCCAAGAGCTGTCACTATGGTGACTTGAGATAGCTCATACCGAAGCGCATAAGAAAGGGCACTACATGGATGGACTGCCCTCACCTAACGAGGATGACGTGTTACCTGGTGACCAACTACATGGAAGTGGTTGACAACAAGAGGTAGTGGGAAGACTACTCAAGGAGCGGGAAGTCGAATTTTGGAAGCACGAGATGAGAGGAAAACCCGACGAATGACAAGAGGTCATTGGGGCTTATGCTATCAAAGCTAGAGAAAAGTAGAGTTACACTGAAAATCAACCGAAGTGCGGCCGTTATAAGCTTCACTACCCTGGTTGGTGTGTTGAGACGTGTCGTAAGCGTTGTAGGTTGGACTCTTAGCCAGAGACCATAGATCTAAGACCCATGCATTGGTTCAGATAACCTTTGGGTTAGATCTGAAGGCTAGTGTCGCAAGTGTTAAACGGAGAAATAAGGAACATTACGTGAATGAGTATTGGAAACCGTAGAAACGAGGGAGTTGTAGAGCTAAAGGAAAATCGAGAAGTAAGAGGATACCTAGAGTAAGACGTGACGTCAAGGAATGACTGTCCTAGGAATGATGTCAAGTAGAATTTCTTAAGTTTCTATGTTCTGAGACCCTCGTGATATGCCTGCAAGAATCGTGCGAGCTTAGGACCCTCTTCTATCCGTTACCTTTTCTATGATCGTTTCTTATTCATCCCTGCTAGTATCTAATGCGTTACTTCATCTATCGTGACTGTTTGTATCATTTCTTCTACTGCTTTCCATTATCAACTTGAATACGGTTCTCAAACCTGAAAGAGTTGATTACTCGTTCTTGTAACTAAACTCAGCATGACATTATTGGACCTCAATTATATAAAGACTGGCCACCTATGTATAATTCAGGTAGGAATCATGTGATGCTAAGAGTAGTTGCTTAAACCCTCATCGAGAAATTAATTTTTCTCATCCTCGTGATTTTATTCCTCTACCGTCCTATGAAATCCAGCCGTAATCGATGCCGTACTTCGATTCAGAAGATTCCATTACGCTAATTTTCATCCAAGAAAGAGAAACTCTTTTGCATAGCGTCCTATGCAACCATACCTTTCCGATAATTCTAGAACCCTGAGCAATGCATAGACGAAGACTTCGAGTTGGACGAATTCCTGATGACTCATGATCTCGTAAGTGGTAGAGAGATGTGCTTGCTTGTAGCAATCGTGTCATACACTACGACGATTAAATTCTGGGAGCAATTAACTTATAGTAGGAGCGAGTGAACACCTGCCTTGTTACTGAGGAGAAGGAGAAGAATGAAAAACGTATGCAATGCGTGCAAATTGTTCGGATTCCCCAGGAATAGTCCTAGACGACTTGCCGGAATCCCACCTGTTAGACAAGTGAAATTTCAGACCGAGTTGAGATATGGCACTGCATCCGTAGCCCAAATACTTCATCAAACCGCCGTACTGAACTGGAAGAGCCTTCGAAAAGATTGACAGAGTTGTTAAAGAAGGGGGTTCACGCGGCCGAGTTTGTCAACATAGGGAGCTCTGGTGAGACCTATAAGGAAGGAGAATAGATGTTTCCGCATATACCCAAACTGTCGAGAGTCGAATAAGCTATCGATGAAAATTCGATACCCGTTACGAAAGATTGATGATCTTTTCGATCAACTCCGAGGTTCGAGCGAAATGTCAAAGGAACAACCCACGATTTGGATGCCGCCAGCAGCGATGGATTGGGAAGAGAGATGGCCCGAAGACTACGTTCATACTTGTGGTGGCTATTATAGCCCTAAAGTGTGTCTGATGGTTAGCCGTCGCCCAACCGCCTCCAGGAATCGCTGATGTGAAATCTAATAGGATGGGTTGCGATAGTATTCGACCTAGATATCCTAAAACCACTGAGAAAAGTGTGTAGAGAAACACGGAGGACACCAGAGTGTGACATCGTAACAGCTAGAGAAGGAAATAAGCTACAATACGAAAATCCATGAGTATGGATTCGATTTGACTGTAAGATCTCTTGGTCATGCGAATTGCATTTCCGTGGAACTCATCAAGAGTTGGTCAATCAAGGGTGGAGAATTCCCCTGCCAGTCTGAATGAGAGAAGTCGATAATTGGGAATTGCTGGGAGATTTCAGAGAACTAACGAAAGTCTCCCGAGATAGCAACACCTTAGTAGACTGAACCTAGAAGAGGTAAAGTTGTAAATAAGTGGAAAGTAGAGAGGAAGTAGAATAACTTCCAAAAGAGAGAACGGTGTAGTACGCCTGTTCTTATTATTCAAAGGAAAGTACAGATGTGGTTGCAAAGTCTTGGTGTTTCGTGAGAAAATCGAGGAACGTTTTGATATGAATGGAAAGGAAGTACGATAACTTTCAAGGGGGGAACGGTGAAGAACACCTATCCTGACTGTTTCAAAGAAAAGTGTAGACGCTGTTACTGATTTTGATGTTTTGTATGAATATTTCCGAAATGTTTTATGTGAATGGAGGAGGAGTAGATTATGTCCCTCGCCAAATTGAGATGTGCGAGAGAAGTCATGTCATTCCGGAGTGAACTTTGGGTGCGGTTGTACTTGCACCCAGAATCTGAGAGACAATACTGGTAGTGTACAAGGTGTATAGTATACACCCAACATGAGGGTACGACATACCCTAAATCGGAAAGAACTGACCGTCAAGGTAGAGTAGTTAGAGAGAACCTACATGGTGGTAACTACTGCAAAGATTTGCTATTATAGGTGTAAGGAGAATGTGTTGCTGACGCTTTAGTCGAGCAGTATGTACGTATATTGAAACCGCCTGGTGAACAGTGACTTTCAGCCGTAGGTACCTATTCGTTGTTTTGAGCAATTCCTGAATTGAGCCAAATCATCGACGACGTTAAATTCTTATTTCACAACAACTTGATACACGGTCTAATCTCGTGACAGTTCTTGTTTGATGAGTTGCGAGATTAAGCTAAAATCAAGTTGTTGCTTGGTTTAAGGTTTCGGTGATGTTAGCATCGTATTTTTATATTATAAAGTGTCGGTCATTAAAGTCAATGAATCATGTAATAGGTTGCATTAGAAAGCGTTTAGAGAAGTTATATGTTCATTTATCAATCTCTAGAAAGTCTAAGGGCCAATCATGTAACTATCAAATGCCCTAGACTTGTATGCACTATATATAGATTGTAAACCTTCACTTGGAAGGTTGGTTGATCATTGTGGAATAAACATAGTTCTTCATTTTACACATAGTGATCCTCCCATCTCTCTCTCTCTACATCTCTCTTTCTCTCTCTAGATTTGATGAAGAAGGTCGTGATTTAGGTTGTATCCAAGGTCCTACAAGTGGTATCAATCGCCAAGGGATANTATATATAGATTGTAAACCTTCACTTGGAAGGTTGGTTGATCATTGTGGAATAAACATAGTTCTTCATTTTACACATAGTGATCCTCCCATCTCTCTCTCTCTCTACATCTCTCTTTCTCTCTCTAGATTTGATGAAGAAGGTCGTGATTTAGGTTGTATCCAAGGTCCTACAGGTGATTTTGCTCGAAGACGGGGAAAGCTTATTCCATCGAAATAGGCTACCCGATAGTTGCCTTTGATTAACACGCTGAGATTGTCAAAAGAGAAGAATTGACAGCTATGGGAACCTTTTCGGTAGGTTAGAGAATAGGAGTAGATACGTAGACTGTTCAGATGAAATCTTATGCTGGATACCTCCTCACGGAGAGGTTGGAAAGTGCACGAGAGCACGAATGAGGATACTCTAGTCATTTTGAATCGGATAACATGTATTAAGATCAGAAGTGGCAATATAGATGACCAAGCATAGAGGTTGACATTGCAATACATGTCAACGAATGCTAAGAGTGTCGAGAGACAAATGTCAGACACTAGAGACCGTTACATTTTGTAACAATTCACATTTCGGTTCATAAGTGGAAGAGAACCACTATGGAATTATCATCAAATTTCCAAGAACAGATAGTGGTTGTAATACCATCTGGGAAATTATGATCACCTTATGGAATCTAGTTATCCTTGCGTTATTGACAATCAATAGTATGGACGAAATTGATCGTTGTTCTTGTGAGAAGTTGACTTTCGGGCATAGAGTGCCGATTTCTAGCACGTCTTGTTAAGACTATCGTTTTATACTGAGGTTCCGGAAACCTCTACAGATGACCATGGGGACGAGTGGTAATAGGATTATTACGTAACCTCCCCAATTAGATGGTCAGAGTAAGAGAATCGTTTCGTACGCCGAGAATAAAGCCTTGAGCTGCCATTAGTAACTTTGAAAGGAGGCTGGGAGAGACATCCGTCCCTCCCCAAACTTTCCTGAGTTAATGAAAAGCCGCCCGACGTTGAAATCATGTCGTTCGAAATTCTTTATGGTTGTATGTACCAACCTAACTCTCGCTAAGCTAGAATTGGAGATAGCAAGTTCGCTATATTGATTTTCATTCGTGAGACCGCCGAAATGAATATTAAGATCTGAAAAGAAGAGCAAGAGGAGGATTAAGGTGCCACCTAGGGATGGTGGAATACGTTGAGTAAACGTGAAAAACTTAATCCTTGCTATCCTGTTTTGCTCAAGAATTCTTACTAGATTTAACTCGCGATACTCGTGCTTTTATCGGGATTTGGAGAAGTTCACAAGACTCTTGATGTGTAATCTGGAAGGAAACTTCCGAGAGAGATTACCGCCGTAAAATTTCTGTTCCATGATGATGAACATCAAACTCTTTGAGGAGTTCGTTGAATTCCTATTCGTGGAAAATCTGGCAATCTAAGCCAAGTTATATCGTTGTCATTAAACTTGTTGGAAATTCTGAGATAGCCCTCCACTCACGTGGTGAGTTTGAGGATGGAATCCAGGGAATCTGTTTTGTCTCTATTCGATATTGATGAGTAATTCTAAGTGAAACCCGGGACGGGTTTCTTCTGAGGCTGGGAGGCTGTGACAACTGGTAAAATTGAGAACCGGATTTAAAATTCCGTATTATAAATAAAATAAATCGTTAATATTATTGAAACGGTTTTTCAGAAATTACGAGAATTGGTGATTGATTATGTGGTATGTGATGCGTATCGTTGATTATTTGTGTGGAATAATTGTCGTTAGACCTTTTCTATGGCGTTAAGTTAGGCACTACTTCGACTTTGGCACTAGGAAACCTAATAATATGTAAAATATATATTTTGTTTCTCAAAATTAAACGGAGACGTATTTATAGTCACAGATCGTGAAGAAACTATTTTAAAATAATGACGAGTATGTAAACGCGTGTTGGGGATTTTTGATAACAAATATGGACTCGGAAAGTGAGAGTCGGGATTTAATGAGAAACGGTTACGTTTTATTTTTATAAACGTATTTATTATTAAATTAATGGAGAAATGTTTTTAAAGTGATCGGTGGTAATTAAAAATTAACGTTGGCGACGTTTGTTATCATTTTTGTGATTTAAAAGTATGAATTTTTGGGAGAGTTTACTAAAAGTACACCGTAAGTCCTTGTTTTGGCACCCTTTTCGAAAATATAATAAATATAGGGACCATTTAGCAAAATTCGGATACATAATCTAAACCCTAACCCTCCCACTTTACATATTTCTTCTTCATCTCTCTCCCTCCTTCTTCTTTCTAACAGCTGCCGGCTGCCACCACGTCACCACCATCACCGCCACTACTACAACACCACTTCCACCATAGAAAGAATCATCATTACCTCCTCTTTCTTTTGCTATGTAAAGGAAAGAAAAATAGCAAAAGACATTCTGGAATTAAACTTTTTAGTCATAAACTCTTAAGGAGCATAAGTGATTAGGAGAACTACAGTATATAAGTATATTGGAGAGTCGTTAGGGTTAATAAAATAAGTTAAGCTCTAAAGGAGAAAGAATGCTATGAAGTATAACCGTATCAAAGAATGTTAAAAACTAGCCACATGCAATCCTTGTTTTAAATCCACAACCTAAAGGATCAAATGAAGGAAAACAACTAAGTGTGTCAAGTGAATAATGAAAAGTTATGAATAACTATTACTATTCAAATACACTTAAGGGCCAGGAATCGGCCGACACACCAACTAAACAAACAAAAACAAAATTTATTCATTAATCGACACATTATTATTCTAGGATTGAGTTTCTCTAAGTCTTCATTGGAAGATGGAGTTCTAAAACGCGTTTGAACAACATGTTCCTCTATGACATCATAATTTACCAAAGATGATGTTTTGTATTCGGGTAGACTTTCGTCAAAGGTTACATTACTAAATTTCTCAATCCTTAAGGTTTCTTTGTAAGCATTGTTCGAAAAATAAGTGATAATTTGTCATATAACAAAGTAATGATCCTTTGGGAAGAGTTGGTATTTTTCCATTAGAAGTGTATACATGGAGCATATTGCATAATATGGTTATAATAGATAAGAGGGAGAGGGGGGGGGGCATCTCTCTCGAACTTTATCTAGAGAAGCAACATCGTTATGATGATCTCGTACGAACGCATGAAAAAAACATTACAAGTTGTTAGTGATTTAGTCAACGAGGAAAATTATCTATGCCTTAAAACCGATTTAGTTTAACAAATTTGGCGTCGAAAAAAAGCACGCTAATTTGTAGTTTCATATCATTTGAATTTTTATTGTAATATTTTTTATTTTAATTATTAATGAAATTTTAGTTCTATTGTTCTAAAAAAAATGAAAGGTTGGTGGTGAAGTGGTCTTGAGATGTCTTTATTGCATCTAGCTAAACATAGTTTTTCAAAGTAATAAGAGCATGCATAATGGTAACCTAGGTTATAATTTAATACAGTGCCACGTCATCACTACATCAGCTTTAACACTTTCACCTTAACTCACAAAAAAAACCCCAATCATAACTCAGCTTTAACTCAACTATTTTCAGATTCAACCCTAAACTAAAACTAATATTTCATTTAATAACTAAAACAACATTTATAAAACACAACTTATATTAATACTTAAACTTTAAACACACATTAAATTTAAAATACGAATTGGAGGAAAGAAAAATAGCAAAAGACATTCTGGAATTAAACTTTTTAGTCTTAAACTCTTAAGGAGCATAAGTAATTATGAGAACTACAGTATATAAGTATATTGGAGAGTCGTTAGGGTTAATAAAATAAGTTAAGCTCTAAAGGAGAAAGAATGCTATGAAGTATAACCGTATCAAAGAATGTTAAAAACTAGCCACATGCAATCCTTGTTTTAAATCCACAACCTAAAGGATCAAATGAAGGAAAACAACTAAGTGTGTCAAGTGAATAATGAAAAGTTATGAATAGCTATTACTATTCAAATACACTTAAGGGCCAGGAATCGATCGACATCCTAAGGTGTAATTATTCAACCAGTCACACCAACTAAACAAACAAAAACAAAATTTATTCATTAATCGACACATTATTATTCTAGGATTGAGTTTCTCTAAATCTTCATTGGAAGATGGAATTCTAAAACGCGTTTGAACAACATGTTCCTCTATGACATCATAATTTACCAAAGATGATGTTTTGTATTCGGGTAGACTTTCGTCAAAGGTTACATTACTAAATTTCTCAATCCTTAAGGTTTCTTTGTAAGCATTGTTCGAAAAATAAGTGATAATTTGTCATATAACAAAGTAATGATCCTTTGGGAAGAGTTGGTATTTTTCCATTAAAAGTGTATACATGGAGCATATTGCATAATATGGTTATAATAGATAAGAGGGAGAGGGGGGGGGGCATCTCTCCCGAACTTTATCTAGAGAAGCAACATCGTTATGATGATCTCGTACGAACGCATGAAAAAAACATTACAAGTTGTTAGTGATTTAGTCAACGAGGAAAATTATATATGCCTTAAAACCGATTTAGTTTAACAAATTTGGCGTCGAAAAAATGCACGCTAATTTGTAGTTTCATATCATTTGAATTTTTATTGTAATATTTTTTATTTTAATTATTAATGAAATTTTAGTTCTATTGCTCTAAAAAAAATGAAAGGTTGGTGGTGAAGTGGTCTTGAGATGTCTTTATTGCATCTAGCTAAACATAGTTTTTTAAAGTTAATAAGAGCATGCACAATGGTAACCTAGGTTATAATTTAATACAGTGCCACGTCAGCGCTACATCAGCTTTAACACTTTCACCTTAACTCACAAAAAAACCCCAATCATAACTCAGCTTTAACTCAACTTTTTTCAGATTCAACCCTAAACTAAAACTAATATTTCATTTAATAACTAAAACAACATTTATAAAACACAACTTATATTAATACTTAAACTTTAAACACACATTAAATTTAAAATACGAATTAAAATACATAAAATATGGAATTGAAATACATTAAACAACGTACGATTAACCTACGATTAAAATAAACTACGAATCAAGAAAATGATTCAGTCTGTGCCATAGCCCTCGTCACTCGAATCCTCGTCACTCGATAGCACAAGGTTTAATCCCAAAGCCCATCGTGAAATTGCTTCACGGTTTAACCGATCCAGACGAGCTTTTGCCCGCGCCTCACGAGCTCTTGCCTGACGTTCTTCCTCCGCTTGAACCTCTAACAAGATTTGCATATCTTGCTCGAAGAGTTCTTCATCAGTCAACCCAAATGTATTGGGCTGGTTTTGTGATGGATTGTTTGCCGGTGGATTGTTTTGTGGTGGATTGTTTTGTGGTGGGTTGTTTGCCGGTGGATTGTTTACCGGTGGAAACAGAACTTCCGGTGGAGTGTTTTGCGGTGTAGTGTCGTATGGGAATACAGGAAACAGATCTTGTGGTGGATTTTTTTGTGGTGGATTGTCATATGGGAATACGGGAAACAAATCTTCGGGTGGGGTGTTGTAAACTAACTCGTTATCTGGTGAATTGTTGTGTGACATTGTTTCGTATAAATTGTTTGTGAATTCTGTATGATTTGTGTGTAAATTGTGGGTGTATTGTGTGCCTCTATAAATGGTTATTTATAGGACCGTTTTTGAGAAACAACTACACATGGAATCGTTGAAATGCTTAATGGTGTTGTGTGATTTGTTTCCCATATCGTGTTTATTTATTTATGTATCGTGTTTATTTATTTTCCGTATCGTGTTTATCTTTTTTTCTATGTTGTACCGTCTAACGGCTAGTTTGAATCTCAATAAAATGGTTAAAGGCTAGTTTCCATTACAATATCCTCTAACGGCTAGTTTCCCCTATAAATTCCACTTTAACAAGACTTCATATTCTCACACAAACACTATGGCTAACGATCCATCTATGGTGCAAAAGAGTATTCTTACCTGATTACGAAATGAACAAGAAAAAGAGCTAAGGCTGATTAACAATTTGCTAGGTGAGATAACTCGAATTATGCTGCAGAAGGAGGATCGTGCTCCAGAGATCGAAAGGTTGCGTGAGCTGCCTCAAGAACATCCAGCTATCAGGATCGGTCTAGAAACTTTATTAAGAAACGATGAAACAGATCTGCAACTTCATGTCGCCTTGAAGATGGTTCGGGAACAAGTGTTACAAATCTATCTAAAACTTTATTAGTTGGATCGTTTTTCTTACTTCGTATGTTTTTCTTGCGTTGTATTGAACATTGAATTATGAATTTAAATCTGGTTATCCCGCTCAACTATATCGTTTAAGAACTAAGGGGGGTGTTTTGTAATTTACATTTTCTTTAATCAAAATGTTAAAAAATTTAGAGGGGCCAAAAGTGTCAAAAAAAATTTTTTTTTACACAAATGGGCCTTAACGCCATTTTAAGGAGTTAACACGGGGTGTTAACGCGGCTTTAACGCCGAGAGATGCAATGGTTAACTCGCCTTTAACGCACGTTAAAGCTCGTTTAATGCCGGATTTGCGTTACCATTGTGCATGCTCTAAGTTATTTTTTTTTACTCCCTTCAAACTTGTCTTTGAATACCTTTTTCCGCATTTGAGACTAACATAATTTTTTCTAGTGATTTAAACATGTTCAAGTCTTTGAAGAAAAAATTGATTTCATCTCTTCAAACCAAACAAGTAGTTTATTATTAAAGGTAAAAGAAATGTTTAGAGTGACCTTTTTGCATTTGAGTTTTGCTCGATGAGTAGCTTTTTTTTTTTTTTTTTTTTTTTGGTGACATAGCTTGATGCCTTGATGTATTAAAAATGATCTACACCTCGAATAACTGGAGAAAATAAATAAATTAAACATGTAAAAATGAAAAGGAGCATAGAGGCAAATGGACAAGGTTGTAAATAAAACACCCCAATCGGTGTTGGTCCCACTAAAAATTACCTTTCTTTTTGATATATGGTGCAGTATTCTGTAGTTTACTTGAAAATTGTAAAATGTATTTTAAACAAGGGGAAGTAATTATACATATGAAAAACCGAAGGGGTCGAGACTGGCACAGTCAGAAGTAGGGTAGAGAAGGTGGTGAGGAAAGAAGACGCCAGTTAATATGACAAAAGATGGTAAGACTAGAGTCAGGGCAAATAACCTTTGTCACTTGTCCTATGCATTATTCCACTACTTTCTTTTTAATTAATTTTACTTTGTTCCAAACATAAAAATTTAAGGTTGATTACACTAGAAGCATCTCAATGAATTTTTCAACGTTCGTATTCTTTTATTGATCGGCAGCTTATGATGAAAAGTAACCTTTAATACCGTTTTTTATAATGTATGAAAATGTTTGCTGCAAGTAAACACTAATTCATCTTCATCCATCCTAATATTATTATTCTATCTTTCTTTTTTAAAATGTTACAAAATAATTATCCACTACTAAAAAAGTATTTAAATTTTTTTAAATTTATCATAGTACCCCTAATCAAAACATTAATTCATTGTTTACTGGTGAAACTCTCTTTTTTAGGCTTTGACGCGGACAAGAAAGTGAAGAGAATCAACCCTCGTAGACAAATCCCTATGGCGTAACCAAAAGAGGCTTGTTGTGCCGTAGAACTCTTGCATATGATTTAATATCGGATTTTAAGTAGTTAGGTCGTAACAAGGGTTTCCTGTTTAAACCGTTAATGTGTTGAATGCAGAATTTTCCTAATTATGTTTAAGTGGGTTTTACTATTTTATATGTTATTTTTTCACCAAGTTTTATATCCCTATAACTATAGAGATTATTATCATTATAATGCATCTTGAATCAATAATATAATTGTGTTTTTGACTTTTATCACTTATATGGTTTTATTCCCTAAATGTTTATCCTCGTTTATAAATGATTGGATTAGGGTTAACAAAATTAGTTTACGCATTCTGCGTTAGTTGGCATCTAAAACTCGTTAGTATTCTGGATGGTGAATGGTGTAGAATATTCAAAAATCCATATTGTTGGCGGTGTATGGTCCACAGAACACATGAATTGTGATTTTATCACAATCATATCTAAATTCTACAGGATTTCCACTATCTATCAAAAACTGCGTGTCATGGTCGTAGGTGGAGGTAACAACCACGAAAATCACAACGGTAGCAATCACGAAGGTCAAATAATACATCCAACCATAGGTAATTTTAGTGGCAATCGTTCAAGCAATCAATCCCCATTCAACAATATGAGGGTTGATGAATAGGAAGAAATTATGAAATGGAGATTTGATTACCAACGGTTAAATTGTTTTATTCAAAAGTTTTGATCATTAATAATGTATTATCTTTATATTGACGATTATGGTGCTAGGAAATCAGTGTCAATAAAGGTTAGTTATTTTAATTTACAAATAAAGATTTGTCTGATTAGAAGAGTACAAGTTTTTTGGGTTACAATATTTATTGATAGATCTTATAAACGTGTAGTGTTTTGTGAATTAAATGAGATGGAAAATTTTCTTATTCGGTTGGGAAAATTATGGTGAAATGAAGTTCAAGGTTTTTATGTTTTAAAGCGTAATCACCACTTTTTCTTTTGCGAAGGGAAGAGAATTGTGATGATCTCACCCGAAGATCGAGTACATGTACCAAAGGCCGATGTTAAGACTGAAAAGAAGTTTTTGAAACCCTATATCTTTGTTGACGTTGATAATCAATGTGATGTTGAAGTTGACATGGCTAATATAAATCATTGACTGAAGTAACAAAAAAAGACTAATGATTCTAGGGTTTTGAAGAATCTTGAAGATAATGCTATAGAGTCCGAAGTTATTAAAGGTACAATGGTTTGTGATTTTGATTGTGGGATGATTGTGAATTTGAACCGAAGAAAAATGGGTAATGGGTTAATTGTATACAGTGTGGTAGGCGTATAAAAAAATATGAAGAAAGCACTCAAGTTAATGTGGAGTTCACGGATACAACCGACAAGCATCGTAGGATGAATATTTGTGAGGCGGAGGAATTAACTACACATGAAAACTCAAGGCCGAGTTCGTTTCAAGTGAGAGAGAATGATGCGAGTAAGAAAGTAACGAGAATCTACCCTTGTACACATCTCCTTATCTCATATCCAAATTAGTTTGTTACGGCGTAGAACTCTCGAGTAGGATATAATATCGGCTTTTCGGTGGTTAGGCCGTAACAAAGGTTTCTTGTTTAAGCCGTAAAAGGGTTGAATGCATAATTTTCCTAATTATGTTTAATTCGGTTTTTACTATATTTAAGATTTTTTCTTTTTTTTCTTTTTTTTTTAATTTTTAATTTTTTTGAGTTTTATATCCCTAAAAATATATGGCACATTATTATTATTATGCTTCTTGGATCAATAATATAATTGTGTTTTTGAGTTTTATCTCTTACGGTATTTCTAACTTATACCCCGGGTACAAGTTAAGGAGACTTAAAAAGTACAAAAAGTACTCAAAAGTACAAAAGTTGCCCAAAAAATTACAAAGTTGCCCAAAAAGTAGATCGGTTGCCCAGAGGACAATGTACTTTTTCAGTCCTTCTGCTGTACTTTTTTGGGCAACCGATCTACTTTTTGGCCAATTTTTGTACTTTTTTAGGCAACTTTTGTATTTTTGGGGTACTTTTTGTACTTTTTGTTAATACAAATATCGTCCTAAAAACGTTATTTATATTTTACGATCTTTTCAGTGTTTTGTTAACGACAAAATACAAGGTGAAGTTTAGCAACAAGTTATAAACATGAGTTTAAGTATTTTACACATTTTGTTTAGACATAAACATAACCTTTAACTAACTTGTCCTACTTACTTCTAGTTAATATTATTAAGAACTTGAGGGTGTGTTTTGTAAGTTTTCTTTCTTTTTTCTTTTTTTTTTTACTAATATCTGAAAAAACAATCGGTTATGTTAGTATAGATAACCACAACATGGATAGGCAACTGGATTATTGCAAACTTGGGCCAAATATCTTTACGTATTGGGCTGCAAAAATGGGCCAAAGATTTATTGATATTTTATTTGGTCGGTAAGCATCAACAGACTTAATAGTATGTATAATTGTGTTTTTGAGTTTTATCTCTTAGGGTATTTCTAACTTATACCCCGGGGTACAAGTTAAGGAGACTTAAAAAGTACAAAAAGTACCAAAAAGTACAAAAGTTGCCCAAAAAATTAAAAAGTTGCCCAAAAAGTAGATCGGTTGCCCAGAGGACAATGTACTTTTTCAGTCCTTCTGCTGTACTTTTTTGGGCAACCGATCTACTTTTTGGGCAACTTTTGTACTTTTTTGGGCAATTTTTGTACTTTTGGGGTACTTTTTGTACTTTTTATCTTTTCTTAACTTGTATCCCGGGGTATAAGTTAGAAATACCCTATCTCTTATTATGGTTTTATTTCATTGAGGTTTATTCTCGTTTATAAACCCTTAGATTAGGGTTTAGAAAATTCGCTTTCGCGTTCTGCATCAGGATGATTATAGAAACCAAATAAGTAATACATGTATATTTTAATAATGTGTTTTTTTTTTGTACGTAGACAATAACTTTTAGAAAGGGGAGTAGTTTTAAAAACTCTAGGACAAAAAAAACTTTAAGCACAATATAATTATTCTAAATATACTCTTTATAATAATATTCTATGCCCCTCTAAATGTATTTCAAACCTTCGTGTACCCCGATCCTTCATCATTTAGAATTCAATAATGATCATGTGGCATAAATATCACTGCATTGAGATTTAAAGCAGAAATCTTTTGATCATTATGAAGTAAAATGTTAATCATTTAAACTATCCAACTACTCGTACCTTAGATCTCTCTTATGTACATATCCATTCTGATAGATGATGAGACACAAACGACACCGGGTCCTGGAGATTATGCATGATTCCCATTTTATATAACAAATTCTTTATAATATTTACCAAATTGGAATCTAATTATGTTATGAAAAGNAAAAGATTGTGTAAGCGACGTGTAAGGTTTCTCCACCGGTGTTAAAGGAGCTTGTTGACTAGTGAGAATAAATCTCGAGTTGGATACTCGGGGTGTGGAGTAAGGCAAGGAAAAAGAGTCCTTGTAGCCGAACCACGATAAACTATTGTGTTGTGGTTTGATTGTTCTTACTCTCCTTTTACTTATTGCATATTAGCATATATCGATTGATTACACGTTAAGTTTCAACAAAGTAATTAAAAGTAAAAACCGATAAACTATTCAACCCCCCCTTCTAGTTTCCACACTTTTTATCTTTCCTTAACTTGTACTTCGGGGTATAAGTTAGAAATACCCTATCTCTTATTATGGTTTTATTTCATTGAGGTTTATTCTCGTTTATAAACCTTTAGATTAGGGTTTAGAAAATTCGCTTTCGCGTTCTGCATCAGGATGATTATAGAAACCAAATAAGTAATACATGTATATTTTAATAATGTGTTTTTTTTTTTTGTACGTAGACAATAACTTTTAGAAAGGGGAGTAGTTTTAAAAACTCTAGGACAAAAAAAACTTTAAGCACAATATAATTATTCTAAATATACTCTTTAGAATAATATTCTATGCCCCTCTAAATTTATTTCAAACCTTCGTGTACCCCGATCCTTCATCATTTATAATTCAATAATGATCATGTGGCATAAATATCACTGCATTGAGATTTAAAGCAGAAATCTTTTGATCATTATGAAGTAAAATGTTAATCATTTAAACTATCCAACTACTCGTACCTTAGATCTCTCTTATGTACATATCCATTCTGATAGATGATGAGACACAAACGACACCGGGTCCTGGAGACTATGCATGATTCCCATTTTATATAACTAATTCTTTATAATATTTACCAAATTGGAATCTAATTATGTTATGAAAAGTGGAGTAAATTGATAATGTTAAATAATTGTTTTATACTTTATTATTCTCTGGGTTTTAAGTTGTTTCTCCTTGAAATCTTCACTAAGCACTATACTCGATAACTGTAATATGCAGTGAATATTAGTTAATTTAAGTACCGTATTATTTTATGGTTTATGTATCGGCGGTGGTCATGTGATGGGTGGTGTGGTACATTTCGTTTTCACATCATTTCGTTACATTATCTTGAATAGAATCTTCTGTACCCTTATCTTATTTATATCTCCAAACTCAGGAAAAAGAAATACTAGCTCATGCTCGTCTACATAAAATCCATAACTTGAGGGTAATTTATAATGGGCTAAAATCTAAAGTAGTTTAAGCTAGCTACCATGAATATACGTTAGATTATTAGTTTGGGATACTAAAGTATAATATCCATGGCATAGAGACCGAATGAAAATACTAAAATCCTACTGCCAACAATATTGTCAAAATACTAAATGTGGTATACGAAGTGATTTAGAAGCAACAATTAGACACACCCAAAACTAATCTCCCAATAAATTAGAGAGGACAATATTTGATGCTAAGTTATACATTTGTGCTATATGTTATAGGTGTAGTAGAGTTAACGTGATGCACATGTTACATGTTATACTAGTATTTTACCACAAGTTGTGCTCTAACCCTAATAAAAAAATTATTTTAACTTGAAATTAAGTATCTAAAATTCGGGTTATGTATAATTTGTAATTAAAGAACACAGTAAAACAAAACCTTCGGTCAATCAAAAAAGTTCTGTAATGCTGATTTTCAAGATGGTTAAATATTGTTAGATGTGAAATAAAGAGAGCACATCTACGAAAGTAGTAAAAAATCACAATATGAGGTAGCATGTGAAATATTCCCAAAGATATGCATGCAACATGAATATAGAGGAGAGTGATGGACATAAATAAGAGGTGAAAATGAGAAAATCCAACCCAAGAATCACGAGAATTATTTGTTTTATACTCTAGTAGTTAATTTAATAAATGAAAAGAACCTCTTCAGGCTCCATGTCAGTCGCTGTTCAGACTCTTCTGCGTGGTGTTAGTGTACATGTACATGGACCTGGAAGCTTGTGAATCTGAGTAATAACAAGACGAGAGACATAACAAACACACATGCACATACATACAACCATATCTTTTATATACACATATACAAACGTAACAAACACTAATACACATTTAGTCATACAGATATCTTATGAAAATATGTTTACAACAAATGAATAGAATCTATACTTTCTACGAACATACTTGTTTCTTTATAATTGTAATTACGTTTTATATGATGTTTGTTTGTAACAAACAATTATTATTTGATTTGTATATTAAATAAACGTCTCAACGGTGTAATCTTGTAAATATTAATGACCAAACCGGATAATTATCACCTTTCAGGCTTTCAGACTTTTTGTATCTTATTATTCTTTTGGAATAAGTCAGTAACAAAAAACTCACACTGACTTAACAAATTAAGTAATTTTCTCAATTAAAATAGTTAAATCAAAATCAAATGACACCTAAAATGAGGATAAACGTGGTTAACTATTCGCATTTTAGCCTTACAGATGCATGGTTTATTGTATCGTTGTGATAACCATTCATACATCGGCAGTCTTTACATGATGTCTACAATTGCGGGGAAAGTTCTTAGAAACTATGCAGTTAAACGTACTCATGTGGAGTAGGACTAGTTGCCGGAAAGTCTTTACATGATGTCTACAAAAGCAAAGTCATGAGCATGTAGCAAAAAAAAAATACGAAGTAATATTAGAGTAAATTGCAAAAAATTGTTCGTCTGAACCAGTTAAATTGAATGGTAGACGTTAAAACTTAAGAAAGTGTAGACGCAATTATTGAATCGAATATTTATGTGTAATTATCATATGTGGCAAAGAGATGATATTTACATTTTTAACGTTTCATACATCATATGCAATGAACGATAGTTGCACATCAATGTTCAACAAGAATAATGCGTCTGCATTTTAAAACTTGAAGAGATTACTACTGCAATTTGTTCGATTCACATGAACGCCTTTTGCATATTTATTCTTTATAACTAAAAAGGGGCTATATATATCTAGAATAAAAATTAGCTAGAATCAAATGTTGCGGGCAATTCAACTTGAAATAATAGGAAACATGGTTCTCCCAAGTCCCAATTATGAAATTGAAACATCTCATAACCATTATCAAAGTATAATTACTTGAAATTATTGCTCATCATTTTCGTATCGTTTCACTTTTGAAGCTTTATGTAAATTTCATGTCCCTACAAGAGTCCACTTATACATAAATGATCGATGTCTTCAAACTTTAATCCCCAAATCCAAAGTGGAAACAAAACAAACATCCATTGCCATGTATTTTGAATCATCCTCATTTCATCATCATCACATATATCTTGCAAGATTTTGTTAAATACCTGGCTTCTATCGGTTAATAAGGTGTCCCAAGATGCTTTCCGTCATGTCATCATGGCATAACACACTTTCATAAAAAATAAAAAAAAGACCCTCATATTTTTGACGTATTTTGATGCTCTTGATCCGTTGTCCTGCATTACGTGCATATGCGTAAGAGAGCAATAATAACATTGTATAATAGTTGGTTAGTTTCTAACGTTAAAAGAGGGGTTTTTTTTTACATATATACGGCAATACAAAATTAAAGATGTCTGAGTGTTATAATATTGAGAATACCCGTTAGGATTTCGTGTGTTTTTCATTATAATATATAGAGATACATGTTATATAAGTTCTTATATTGTACATCAATGTATAAAACAGATAAATACATAAATACCTAAAGTTTATCTAACACACCCCCGCAGTCTTAACGGAGGATCCCAGATATTCAAACTGGTCCAAAACTCAAGGAATAACTGCGAGGGCAATCCTTTAGTAAATCTATCTTCAAATTGATGCTAAGATGGAACATGTAACACACGCACGTGTCCAAAAGTAACACGTTCACTAACAAAGTGTAAATCTATTTCAACAAATTTGGTTCATTGGTGCTGTACAGGATTAGACACCAAATAGACGGCACAGACTTTATCACAAAACACACTGGTAGTACGTTTAAGAGGACAAGACAACTCAAGCAAAATATTACGAAGCCAAGCTGCTTCGGAAAAAACATTGGCAACACCCCTATATTCAGATTCAGCACTAGAACGAGATACAACATGTCCCTTGGATGACCAAGAAACAAGATTATCACCTAGAAAAAAACACAAAACCCAGAAGTAGATCTCAGTGTATCAAGACAACCTGCCTAGTCAGCATTAGTATAAGAAATCAACCAATCTACTAATGATGGACTAATAAATAAACATTGAGACAAAGTACCTTGCAAATACCGTAAGATACGCTTTAAGGCTTCTGTATGTGGTTCACGAGGATCATGCATAAAAAAGGAAACTTGTTGAACCTCATAAGAGATATCTGGACGCGAAAAATTGACATATGGTAAAGCGCCCGCAAGACTTTGATAAAGAGTCGGATCAGGTACGGGTGTACCAAGAGAAGAAAGTTTGGACTTGGTATCAACAGGAGTGGTACATGAATTACATGTACTCATACCAGCACGTGCTAGAATGTCACGTGCAAACAACGACTGAGAAAAAAACAGTCCAGACGAACAACGACTAACAGCAATGCCAAGAAAGTACGACAGTTCCCCAAGATCCGTCATAGCAAATTCGGTACATAACCGAGAAATGACACGATGAACAAGACCAACATAGGATGCGGTCAAAATAATATCATCAACGTATAACAAAAGATAGATAGTGTCAGAACCATGATGGTAAGTGAAAAGAGAATTGTCAGATTTGCTACTAAAAAGCCGATGGAAGCTATAAATACAGCAAAACGGTGATACCAAGCCCGAGGAGCCTGCTTAAAACCATAAAGAGTTTCGTAGGCAACCTACATGAGTAGGACGAGCCAGATAACATACCCAGGAGGTTATTTCATATAAACCTCTTCAGTTAGATCTTCTTTTAGAAATGCAATTTTGACATCAAGCTAAAGAATAGGCCAGTGTCGAGAAAACAACAATACCAAGAACTATCCGAATCGTTTGACAACAAGACTAAAAGTCTCATGAAAGGTTCTTAAAAATACCCTTGAGCCATTAATCGACCCATGAATCTTTTAAGATTGCCAAGACTATCGAATTTTTGGCGATACAACTATCGAATTTCAGGTCATTATTTACCTTTTTACTCAAAACGATTAATTTCAAAGTTCCTTATTCACCTTTACGCGTAACTGTAAATTTAAGCACGTAAACCGAAACAAATGACATTTTTCATAAACCATCAATTTTCTAAGTCAATATTTGACTGAAAACTCAAAGCATTCACTTTTAACATTTACGTGTTTACTTAACCCCAAAACTGGGAGATGAACCTGCGTAACGTGAAAAACAACTTTTAACGCGTACCGGCACTAGACCAGGCATGGTCTACTTCAAATTAACACATTACGGCTCTAAAAGTACAAGTGAATCGTAACGATTTACAAGTAAAAGATTTGAAAACCCTAGGTGTACATATATACATGTACATGACACACTTACAAAACATTTTCAAAAATTGTATCAGCATGTTGTGTTTGTCATTTTGTGCTTATGTACATGTACCAAGTTAGCTTGCGTTTGATTTACGGTTTAAATTGTTGATTAATAGTTATGTTTATATTATAAATTGGTGGATGAGGAGAACTAGGTTAGTTAGAGTTTATTTGGATTGAGAAAGTGTTAATAATTAGTGGAAGAGAATTAGGACTAGATTAGAGTTGCAACTTGCGGTTGAAAAAAATAGTTAAAACGTCGTAAAGTACATTTTTGGATCTTGCTGTTCCAAAACAAAAAAACTGGATAAACGGGTTTAAGATTTCAATAATATGCTAGAAAAATAGAAAATAGACATTATAAGCTAAATGTGGTCACTTGAATCACAAAAATTGGACTTAAAACAAGAAAGTTACAGTATTTTGAAATTACGATGAAAACTATATTTTTATAAGAAAAACGGCACTAATAGTACCGTACTTAACTAGATTACCTTTCGAAGCTGTTACCTTCAATACCTTGACTTTCACTACGCCAAAAATGACCTTTCGTCACACATGGTCGTTTTTGAACGGTCACACTGTGACATTTTTACGTGACTAAAGGTACCAGCGTTAAATAAACAGCCACACTTGATCCGATTTGTGTGACCATTTCGTAAACTATTTGTCACGCATTTGTGTATATATGTGACTAGAGGGTAACTGGTAAATATTTTTCCATCATTTAGTCACGTTTAATTTGGGACGTGTGACCGATGCAAATCAGCTCGAAACATTAGTCACGCTATAGATATACATATGTGACAAATATATGTCACACAATTGAACAATGTGACCAAAGAAGATATATGGTCACACGAAGTACTTGTGTATGTGGCTAAATTATATAGTCAAGTTTGTCACACATTATATAAACGTGACTGCTATTCTTTGCTGAATAGTTAGCCACATATGAATTTTAAATGTGTGACAACTAAAAATTCAGTTTGAAGCGTTAGTCACGAAATGCATTTAAGAGTGACAAATATATGTCACACACTTGAAGAGTGTGACCAAATGTCATATATGGTCACACAAAACCATACAAACATGATTAAGTGTAACGAAAATTCGACACATATGGTCACGTAAGTTAATATGTGTGTCTAAAGTTTAATGTGTGTTTGCTTGCCAAATCCTAATGTGTATAGTCACAGTTATTTGAAGCACGATCATGTGACTATAGGCTTTACATATGGTCACATTATAAGGGTATTATATGTGACCAATACATATGGGCACACATTAATGATAACTTATCTAATTTTGAGGGGTTAGATGTTGTAATCATTGTTCATATGTTATGGCTTGTGTTTTCTTTGTTTCTAAACTAACAATTTGCAGGAAAGGCAAAGAAAACGCTGTTTGGATTGGAATTTGAAGTTAATGCTGCTTGGCATAAATTAATGCTGCTAGGCATAACTTAATACTGCTAGCCATAAATTAATGTGCCTCTTCCTAATGATGCATTGGATGCGGTTTGCCTAGTGGAAACTGAGTATTGCAAAAACATATAAAATACATTGAGATAAAAATAAAATGCCACAAAAATATATAAAACGATTCATTTTCATTAAATAAAAAAAATATAAACATAACAAAAAGAAATAACAAAACATTAATATAATCTAAAAGCTAAACTTATGATCTTTCTCTTGATCATAAGCAAGATGAAGATTGTCATAGTCAATGTGATCCAAAGGATCATCATCGCTGATGACAGTTTCATCTTCTTTTTCAAGTTTAGCAGTCTTCCTTCTTCTTGCAGCCTTGATCAGCTTGTTTGCTTTGTGCTTCTTCCTTTGCTTCCTTTGATTCTTCTCCCATTCCTTCCTCTTCCTCTTCCTTATTTTATCCATTTCTTCAAGATACAAAACTGCAGGATGTTTGGGTGTGGATGATGATGCCGCTGTAAAAAATAAAGCACACAATATATAAAACGGTTAGAAATGGACCAAATTAAGAAAATGATATATGTGACGTATATATCTAATTAAATATATACAGATGTTTGTAGAGATTTTATAAAACTGGTAATTAAATATGTGTAAGAAACAAAAACCACAAACCTGCTTGATCCATTTGCAGATTTGAATGTATGTGTTAAGTATTGTTTAATTTGAGAATGATGAAATGAAGTAAAAAGGTAAAAGTTTTATAGGCCTACTACTTCGACAGAAATTAATTGTGGAATTTGGAAGGTTAAAAATTTGAACTTTGACCAATAACCATGTACACGTTTATCCTTGTAACATAAATGAAGTTGTTGTAATCTACTTTAATTATCCTAATTATATATTAACTAAAAATATATTAAGTTAGTTGAAAAATGAATTTAGATAGGATTAGTTTAGTTTTTAAAAATTTACAACTCGTTAATTTAATACATATTGGGAAACGTTGTGACTGTTTAAAAAAGTTACTGTAAATTAACCGTTGTGAAAAGTACCGTTCTGACACTTAAACGTTGTGACATTACGACTCTTGTGTGCCTATAAATACAAAGGAATTACAACCAAATTCTTTCATCTTGGCATTACTATTCGTATTCATTTTGGTTTGGAATTGATCGAACTGCAATGGCTTCATCATCTTCAAATCCTGCTTCAAAGAAAACAAAACGTTCAAGGGATACTTCTCCTCCTCTGCAACCATCAAGGATTGCTTCTCCTCCTCCTCCAATGCCAGAAAAATATAAAATCCACGGCATAACCCAAGAGGCCTGGGACAAATGCCATTCTGGAGGCCGATTTGGTACTGAACAACGCTTGGTTGAACTTTACAATGACCGAATCAAGCGGTTGGAAGCACAGAACATGAAAGACCAAGAGACCATACTGGAGCATCAAGAGACCATACTGGTGCATAAGAACAAAGTTGATCTTCGGAATCAAGAAATAGAAGAAATCCGTGGAAACATTGCTGATATTTACCAAAGCATTCAAAAAACTTTAAATTATCATCATTGAATTTAGCCTGATGTAAGATGATATGAATCATTGTTAATGCTGCTACTTTAATTGTATTTACAAACTAAATAAAGTTAAGACATCAAGTTAAACGAAATGAAGTTGTTGTAATATACTTTAATTATGTTAATGCTGCTTCGCATAACTTAATGCTGCTAGTAATAAATTAATGTTGCTAAGAAATTTTGGGATGTGTATGTTGGTAACCCAAACGTTTATCATTTATTACCCAAAACACGCCTAAAACACATATTCACATGTACTTACCACGCCTATTTATAGCCTATACCTCAAGTAACTTCCTCATTCATGTATGCGGTTAGGTGCACTAGACCTGATGTAGCGTTCTCTCATAACCTAACGAGTAGATTTCAACAGAATCTAGGAGAATGTCACTGGACTGCTTTTAAGAACATATTGAAGTATCTGCGAAATACTAAAGATATGTTTCTTGTTTATGGTGGTGATGTCGAACGTGAGCTCAGTGTTACTTGTTACACTGATGCAAGCTGGGAGACAGATCGTGTTGACATCAAATCCCAGACAGGATATGTTTTCGTCATGAATGGAGGTGCTGTTGACTGGAAGAGTGCCAAGCAAAGCACACTTGCGATGTCCTCTACTGAAGCTGAATATATAGCTGCTTCAGAAGCTGCAATAGAGGCAAATTGGATACGGAAATTCATTTCTGGGCTTGGCGTTGTCCCCAGCAATGAACGACCTATGGATATGTACTATGATAATTCCGGTGCCATTATCATAGCCAATAAAGCAGGTGTTCTTAAGGGTGCCAAACACTTTCGTCGGAAAGTTCACTATATTCGAGAAGTTGTTGAAAGTGGTGATATTCGTCTCCTCAAAGTTCACACAAATGACAACTTAGCGGATCCTTTTACAAAACTAATGTCTTGTACCAAACATGTGGAGCATGCAAGGAACATTGGGCTTCGACCTGCTAGTAGTCTCATGTAAATCTGTTTTTTTTAGTATTTGAATAATTGGATGTTGAACAGTTTATATTTTTAATGAATTAATGTAATGGTTATACTTTTTTTCATTCATATCAACTGTATTCCATATTTGCATGTTTAATCCATGAATGATTTATTTATTCTAAAATTGTCCATTGCCAGTTGAAGATACGGGAGTATCATCGAATTAAGGCAAATGTGAGTGTGTTGGTGATATTTATCTAGAATAAATATTAATTGATGTTTCCACAAACTCACATCTTGTTCATTGTGATGAACATTGGACTGACCCAACCTTCGAGTATTCACTGCATGGATCGGCATCAATAGTGAATCTCGCAAATGGTTATGTCTCTTATCCTTAGACTTGAGATGCAAGTAGGTCTTGCATGTGTGGAATTTCATTCTTTGATATGGTTAAACGCTGTCCTGAATAAGGTAGTTATAAAAACCATCTTCAGGAGTGATTTGAAATGCATGAATGACACGCATAGTAAAAATAGGATTTGTTCCTCCACATGTCATGGAGTTAGATACTATTGGGCCCCTCGATGAATTGAACAGATGTTTGTATGGCCGTACCCAAATGAGATTAAGATGAATCTTAATTCACTTGGTAATCTTGTTCAATATCTAGATCGAGAAACATAATAGTTGAACAAATGGAATGACTTTGATCCATGTCTAGTGTTCAACATAGTATCTGTAACAAAAGGACGGATGATATATAAACCATTTAAAAGAGAAGTTTAAGAAACTATCCTCACATATTTCTAGGGGCATTGGCATGTTGCTAGATGCTAACCTTTACTTGTATAATTACTTGATTATTATGACATCGCAAGTGGGAGCTGTTCGAGAATGCTCGTGTCATAATAACTAATTATATGGCTAGACGTATGTGAGCCTATGGGGTCACACACATATACACTTAGGTACCACTTTATATGTCGTGTTTATTGTATTTACGATATATAAATAACCTTACGTAACTTGGAATCACTATTGGGCTTCTAATGACTAAGTAAAGTACTTAATCCATTGGACTAGAAAAAGCAAATGGGAAGCCCATTTGGGCCTTGTAGTGGCCGGCCATAGGGGGGTCCAAGGGGAATGAGTTTGAATATTTGGTCAAATATATGGGAGTGATTTTCTCCTAATTAATATTAACCATTTACCAAAAATCTCTCCCCCACTCTCTCCCTCTAACTCACGGCAAAAATAAATACCCAACCTAGGGTTTTTATTTTCTTCATCTCTTGCTTTGAATCTTGTTCATTAAAAGGCTATTCCAAGGTTACGGGGTTAAGGACTAGCATCAAAGGGGTATACAAGGAGGTGTAGTGTGTTTCATTCATAGAAGAGATCAACCTTATTGATCTCTTGGGTTTCTTATTCCAAACGTGGATTTGGTCATTGTTGGTGACTCCCGAATCACGCTACAAAGGTATAAACTTATGTGTTTATTTGTTTAATTGATCATATGGCTATATGAGAACCTTGTTGGTGATGTTTTCCGCTGCGTTTATATGATTACTTTATGTTTTTATTTTCAACATCACCTATAATATTTTCCATACCTACTAAAATCTTGCGTCCATACCTAACTTTACTGTTAAATATTTTCTCAGTTGTTTAACTTTGCTTGGTGTGCAATGTATGAAGTCCATTTCTTTTGGTCATCATTGGCGACTTCATTCATGAGGATTTCATTGCATTAATCTCTACATCATTTGATTATGCTGTTTTTAAAACTCTTTTACTATTCAGCTGGCAGACTCGATAATTTATGTAGTTGAAACATATGTTGATTTATTTTAATCAAATGATGTACTTTTTAAAACGACTCATGTATGTTGTTCAATATAAGAATAACTTTGTACCATGAATGTCACGCTTTGGTTAAAATTCCACTACGACCTGATTTAAGGGTGTGATAGTAATTACATACTTCCTCCGTCCCAAATTAAGTGTCCACTTTGACTTTTCAGAGTTAAACGAGTTCAACTTTAACTTTAGATATATTTTTTGTGTTATATAATATTTGATAAAAAAATTATATCATTAAAAAATACACATCTGTACTACTATATAAAGCATTTAAGTTGTGGGCTCCATAAAAAATTAAGATAAGGAGCTCCAATTATAGAGTGACATGTGTCACTTCTCAACTAAAAAATCACCTTTATTTTCAAATTGAAATATCTTTTGATCTATCTATTTTTTTAATGATCTAATTTCACCATATTTTCTAAAATTTTGTGCTCTTTAATTCAACATCCATTTTGATATATTTTTATAAGTTTTTAGTTTTTGCATTTTTAATGGGTTACTTTGATTCAAATCTTTACAACTTTAACATTTATTTGAATCAATACAAACTTGATTCGTCAAAATTATAAGGCTGCCCACAGAGGGTCTGAATCGAATTCAGTTGAGGAGTGGACGACCGAATTCAAATTTGATCGAGGCCACTGTGATAGAATCGGTTGCCAGCCAAAAAAAGTGAGATTCGGTTGTGCCAACGACCGATATTCAAGAGACAAAAGTACCAAATTTCAAATGTCTATTTATTTCATTCGAATATGGGTCACCACTGTGGGGAGAGAGGTAAAAATGGGTTGAAGAGAGAGAAAGCTGAGGTGGCAGCCGGAATGATGATGCAATATGGGTCACGAGTGTGCTTAGCCTAACTTTTGGGAGAGTGTTTGACGAGTAAAAAATTGTGAGGGTCTTTATGCGGGAATAATGTGACACCCTGAATTTACCTGATTGGCAGCGGAATGGAATACCTGGGTGTAACGTTCATGGCATCTCATACAATGGTTATATTGAACGACCTAAAGTGTCGTTTTGAAAATACATCGTTTGATCATTAAAAATATCAAAGTTTACAAAATAAGTCCCAAAATGGTGTTGCAAGTTCTTGAAAATAAGTTTATCATGATCAAACATTACATAAGTGCTTGAAAATAAAAAGGTGAGACGCGTCGACTCCGCCACTCCAAGTAGGTCCAAAATGCATGTCATCATGATGTCTTAATTACCTGAAATTGTGACTTGTGACATTCGCCCACCCAAAAAGGAATTCAGTCCCTGAATTCAGCTGGTGTTGGTCTCTGGAGTAGACTCGGTGAAAAGATGTGGGTATTCGAGTCGCATTTGGTCTTCCCGTTCCCAAGTAAACTCGGGACCTCTTCGAGAATTTCCAGCGAACCTTCACGATAGGAATTCGACTTTGCTTCAACCGTTTGACCTTGCGGTCCATGATTTTTGTTGGTTATACGGTGCTGAGTACGTTCTATAGTGCTCAGGTAGTTCTCTCTTAGAGATGTCAATGGAAAAATCCAACTTAATGGCTGAATGAGTGACAAGCGGTGTACGTATCCAAAGAGGGTTTGTCGAAAGGGATGTTCATGAAAAATTCTATTTGTTTACAAAAACCAAAATATATTTGGCAGTGGGTTGTAAACACACAGGTTGTAAGTCTTGTATGGGCGGGACTTGAAACTGAGTGGATTTACAATGCCTTTGCTGGGAAATCTTCATTCAAATGCATTTCATTTTTCACTAAACTCTATGAACTCACCAACCTCGTGTTGACACTTTAGCATGTATTTTCAGGTATTAAGCAATGACACACTACTGGAGGCTTTGGCAGGGCATGACATAGTCATAGAAGACTCTGATATTCATTTGGGGACCGTTTTAAACTATATTTTAAGGGCCTACTTCCGCATTACTTTTACAATGTAAAATTAACATTTTTGTTAAACGATTTTATTCTAAATGAATGAGATGAAAACCGTTCTTTGCACTTGTGTTGTGGTACCAATTGAGTTGCACCCCATCGACATGTAAGCTTCCGCTGGATCCGATTCTGGGGGTGTGACAAATAATAATGTCACGGGAAAGTTACGAGAAACCCAAACAAACACATACAATGAACACATATACTTTCGGAGTGTTGTGTAACGAATTCACTAAGCGGTTACGGAATTGTGGGAGAGTTGGATTAGCAATTCATTCATTATATTCTATTATAACTATATTTTTTTCGCCGTCGCTATGCGTGGGTATCCAACTAGTAAAATCCAATTCATTTATATATTTTACATCAAATATTATATAACCACCACAAAAATAATTAAGGTCAAAATTGAATCAGTTTGACTCTAAAAAATTAAACTGAACACTTATTTTGAGACGGAAGTAGTATGTAAACATGTAAAATTGGAAAGCATATAATGACCAAGACTCCTTTACTAGCGATTTAAATAAATATTTCAAACAAAACCAAAAATTTCTCGTTGATTCTTGTATGTGGAAGAACAGTTGTAGAAGTCAGTAAATAGACTGAATTATGTCCGTATGCAAGATTCTTGTATTAAGATTCTTGTATTGGAGTTAGAGAGAGAGATGAAAGAAAGAACCAAAGAAGAAGAAGAAGATCGAAGTGAATAAATGTCTTTACCTTCACACAGACACAATTACCAAGGCTTTTAAAATCCCATCACTATCATCGATGTATCCTCAACCTTATACCCATTTTTTATTACTGTAATATTTTTATTAAAATATATACACACAGTAGAAATGATTCCATGTTACAGGGATGCCTACCTTCACAAAACAACAAACGAAGAAACCTACAAAATGGAAAGAAAAAGAACACTTCGTTTGACGTTTGATGTGATCTCAAAGCTGACCTTTTCCTCATTGTTACTCATTCGAAAATTTATTAAATTTGTTACAAAATTCTATAATTTGAAATAAAATTTTTAATTTTTCTAACTGGGTAATTTTTCAATCGCGTGTAACTAACTTTCTAATATTTCTTTTATACATACTGAAAATCTGATTAATCGGTTTTTAATAAAATGCTACTATTAGTTAATCGGCTTATAATACATACTATAAAAAATTAACAAGTTATTTATTACAATAGTAAAATTAAAAGTTTGATACACAAAATCAATATTTTGTGGCAAATTGAATATATTTTTAAATCTATTTTTATTTGACTTTTACATATTTTTTATATTTTCATATTATTAATGCATCGACAGTGTACTCTTCAAACGGAACAACATGCTTAGTGTAAAAAGAGGATTTAAAAACAAAAAACGTGGCTCAAAAATTTTCATAAACCTTTTTTGACATTAAAAAAATAATAATAAAATAATAAATAAATAAATAAATAAATAACTTGTCTCTAAATAGTAAATTTGCAACTAATATTTCTAAAACTTTCTAGTTTCGATTAAATGATATTTATATGAGTGTTTCTCACTTGTGCATTAGGGCACAAGTTAACCACACACAAAAAAAAAAACAAAAAAAAAAAATACAAAAAGTACTAATGGGCTCACAAAAAAGTACTGAAGGAGACACAAAATTCATGAGTCCTTTAATACTTTTTTGTATTTTTCATGAGTCCCGTGTACTTTTAGTCTTCTTAACTTGTGCCTTAAGGGCACAAGTTAGAAAAACGCTACTTATATTAATCTTATTTATTATCCAAAAGTTAGTTTTGCATACTCGCTACTAAAAGAGTAAAAGTGTAGAATGCCGTGTTTTTGTATACATAATGTTATTATTTTTTTCCCAACCAAACCCTAATCGATCCTCAACAATTTCTATTCTAAATCCTTTAATTCTTTCAACGATTGATTGATTCTAGGGATTAAACATTGTGTTTATTCATTGGGATTCTCAATCGTTATCAGAATTTTAAGATCTTGATCGTTTTTTGTTGAATCGTTCTAGGGTTTGTTAGGGTTTAAATCGTTGCCTGGATTTTTTGTTCGTTCCTTAATTCCTTGGTTTGTTAAGTCGGTTTTCAATCGACTTATATATATTAAAGGACGAATTTATTGGCTGGTGTGGGTTTGATTATCCCTTTTCGGTGAGCCTTGATTTCTTAATTCCTAAATATCGATCTTTATTGGTCGTGTTTGGGTTTTATCTCTCATATGTTCCAAACCGCCTTAGGAATATCAATCCTTATCCTTTTATTCCAAGGTCGGTTTTGAATTTACATATTTATGGATCGATGCTATAACCCTAACGATCTACTATTATTTTCCTGAATCGTTGAAGGTTTAACCCTAAAACGATTTGCTATCATTGTTTGGGTTTCGATTGGGTGGATCTGGTCGTATATGCTTATGAAATCCTTTTTAGGGTTTTGATTTTCTTTATGGTTTATTCATGATTGATGTGCTTCGGCTGCTTGTTATTATGATTAATAGCCTTATTAGGGCTTGGTTGTTGGCTGCGAATTCTTGATAAGATGGTTGTTATTGGTATGTGGGTTTTGGGAGAGATGGAAGTCACTTGGCATATTAGGGAATTATCACCCTAGGGAGGTCATGCTTTGTCGTTGATTGTCACGCATAATGGTTACATTATCCTATCTTTTGTGATGATATGGTGATGAGACAAAGCTGGTTTGGTTTTTGTTATGCATTCTATTGCTGTTGTTGGCACCGAATCTTTCTGGAAGAATGTATGGCATATTATTGAAGGTGTAGGGTTTACCTACTGTTGGTTTCAATTGGAGTATGCTGCCTTTGCTGATCTAATTGATGGAGTTGCTATTGTGGATGTGGAGCTGCTAGTGTGGACTTGTGTTGATTTATATGTGCTTCTTATTGGAGGTCAGTTTAGCATCTCAACGTGCGCTGTTGGAGCGAGTTTACTTGCTGCTCTATCCGTGGTTTTAGAGTCCTTCACCAACCGTTGTATGAAACTTGTGAACTGTGCTTCTATACGAGGATGATTTTATGATTCAAGTCTACCATGGTGGTTTCTGATTGGTCTATGTAAGTTAAGTTTCTCGGGTATCTTATTCAAAAATCCTTGACTCGATCACTAGTGATTCGTTTTGCTATGTATCGTTTATTGGTGGTTCGATCTTCATTGGATGGCTCTATTTTATGCATGGGATCGTAGCTGCTTTCTTTTCATGGATGTTAGGGTTTGGACCCTATTGTATGTTCATCTCTTGGTTGTCACATAGGTGCTCTAATTCTGATTCTTTTGAAGCATGGTTTGTGGGACTATGAAGATGATTATGCATGTTTGGACTACTATGACGATTTGAAGATAATAGCATTTATTTTGTTTTATTTTTATAGTCGTTGTAGTTTCTGTTCAATGTAAGTTTATTTTCTATGTAAGTTATAAGAATGGCGTGTCATTCTTATATGAGAGTCTGTAAGTGTCCTCAGGGACTGAGATGAGGGAAGTCACCCTCATCCTATGTACTTCAACGCTTTTTGGTGTAATGTATTTTGCCGGGGTGAATTAACCCTTTTACCCAAAAAAATGTTATTATTTTTAAATGCAATTGATCTTTATTCAGGAAATGAAAATCTTATCAATTGTTTAACACATCAAAATACATAAAATAAAAGGAAATCAAAAGACTTGTCAGTTAATCTTTAACACATCGAGATACATAAAGTTAAAAGAAATCAAAAGAGAGTATCAGAGTACTTAAAAGACAAATTCTTTTAGGGCAGGTAGAGGAAAATTAAAAGAAATTAAATAAATAAAAGAATTAAAATTCAGATAACTGAAATCAAGAAAAAATTAAGATTGATTTCACTGTTTGGTAACAACATAAACTTGAACCAAGAAATAAAAAAAAAAATACATATTTTTTATAATGGTGGTGTTAACAGCCTTACAATGAATTTTATTATTATTATTATTATTATTATTATTATTATTATGGAAGAATTCAATTCCATCATTTTGTGAGTGAAAATCAATTCTTATTTTTTGTAAAGGAGCCATTTCCAAAGAGTTTCAATTCTTCACTTTATTTTTTCATAGATATACCAAACATTGAAAATGATTTCATTTCCGTTTCTATCCTCTCAATTCCTTGTACCAAACATGCCCTTAGGGCGTGCTTGGTTTCTAGAGGCTAGCAATAGGAAAGGCAAAAGGAATATAAAAAGATATAAAGGTAATCAAATTCATTACCAGCAAGTTAGTGGGTAATGACCTATTACCCAAAAGTGGGTAATGGATGATTACATTATATAATACCAAGCATCATTATTCATTATGTTACCCAATCCTTATGGCCCATACCCTTTAACCAAGCACACCCTTAGACTTCATATCTTACAATACAATGGACGGTGAGCCATCATCCTCACCCTCATTTGTCACGCGTTACTATAATTGTGAGAGGAATAAATAAATAAATAAATAAATAAATAAATAAAATGTGGTTACTACCCTCATGCTTCCATTTTTTTTTAATTTTTTTTTAGTGTGTGTAGGATATTTGTGAGGTCTGATTGTATAAAGTAAGGTGTTTTTTGGAAATGAGGTGAGTGGTAACCATTGTGTCTGAAAGGTAAGAGGAGTAGTGATAGTGTCTGAAAAATGAGAGAAGTGATGATGTGCTGAATGATAGTATGACGTTGATGTAGCGATAAAAAAAATTGTTGACCATTATGTCTAGCCTCATGTTTTGTGTTATAAATAGATGTCACATATTTTTAGTTATTTGATTATTTTATGTGAAAACTTCTTAAACAAATATTGAAGTGTGACATTGTCATTTCTACGATAAATGCACTTGAAGACCTTTCAGAAACACAACATCATGTCTATTCTTTTGCTACGGCGATATTACTCCTTTAACATAACATGTGCAAACTTGGAGAATATGCAACTAGTTTTGGCTTTAACTCCAATATAGATATCGTATTCTTTTATACCAAATCATTATTATCAAGTTTTTTCATGTTTGTTTATGTATTTTAAAATACTTTTTCAAGTATAAAAATAAAGAATACATAAAACTATTTCAATATTGTCTTCTGTGTCAATGAATTTAAGTGTCTAGTACCAATGATTTACATTATTGTCTTATGTGTCAATAAATTTAAGTGAGTATGGTACCAATGATTTAGTTATATTTGATATTTGTGAACTTAGCTAAATCACGGCACTCTCGAACTTAGCATCCAACGATGCATTTCATTTCACACACTTCAGTATAATTGAATTTACTAACAAATAAGAACTTGTGACTCATCGACACTGATTCTCTTAAAATCTTGAGAACTTTAGTATAAGCCTTTCAAGTTGCGATGTACTAGCGCATTTGCTAATTTGAAATCTCATTCTTTCAAATCTTTTAAGTCACTTGGCTTCTCTATTTGTTTATAATAACTCAAGATCTACGCATTCAATGTGCTAGACTATCTTCCCTTAGAGCAGTGTACGGTGTTAGTACCTGATCTTGATCCTCTTAATGAATCTTGCAATACTAGATATCCTCTTATCCCATAGATCACTTCTAGATCTACAATTCATGTCATGTTTTGTACTCTTTAGTTAAATGATCTAAAATTAGTTTCTCATGCTCTTATTCCCGTTTGCATCTCTGATTAGATCATGTGAAAGACTTTCAGCTTAAGCACATTAGTTTGATCATTATTAAAAAAGTGTTAACCGTCAATTAACTCTTCTATTACAAAGTGTCCTTCAATTTTACTTGAACATTTCAAAGTAGTACGATATTTCACTCATGATTTACAAACTTACTATTTTTCAATTTGTCTGACTTTCATATCTAAAATGATAAACCTGATGGCGTATGAGCCTTCTCACTACAAGAAAAATGGGTATTTGGTAGGGTGGAAAACTGTGCCAAATACTCAAAAAGCCGTGCCAAATGCTATTTGGCACGACTTTGGCACGGTTTTGGCTCCGTCCTAAATATGAGGGTGCCAAATATATTTGGGTCAGGCTTAAACCGAGTATTTAGCACGGTCCATGGGACAGTTTAACTTTGGGTGACATGAGTGAAGCACCAACCATCTCAAATACATAAATAATTGGCACCGGTAACTGAAACCGTTCATAATACACATGTATTTGGCACCATTATTAGAAAACATTCCAAACACATACGTATTTGGAACAATTTCTTATTAGCCGTCCCAAATACCTAACTTTTTGTCACGGTTACCCCACAAGTACCAAATAAGTGTATTTGGTACGATTTTTTGACCATTCCAAAAAGTTTCGTCCTAAAAACCCCTATTTCTTGTAGTGTCTGAATATATAGATTTTTGGACATACCGTCACTAAGGTGCTCCCCTTATACAAGAAATCCTCTATCAAATGTTTGTATCATTTGATTGTATCGCATGTGGGTATTATGCCTTCATTATTTCCAGACTTGAGATAGGCTTATCATTCAACTATTTAAGTTCCTCTATACTTTCAGTTTCTGGTAGAAATGCCAGCTATTCCATGACTCTAGTGCCTTTGAACTTCTATCTCAGATAGATTTCATTGCAGATTATGGTTTCTTTGAACCTCAATACTAGATAGATTACATCAAAGCTTCTAATCTCTATGAACTTTTATCCCTGGTAGATTATGGCAAAGACTATTTTCTCTTAAAACTTCTATCCCAGATTGATTACATCAAAGATTATCATTTCTTTAAACTTCTATCCCAGATAGATTACATCTAAGATTATCATTGTTATGAGCTTTTAATAATAAGATTTATAAACATATCTTTTGCTTCACTGGTTCTCAAGGAACCATAAAGCCTGATCCTTCAAGACTAACCGAGAAAGATTGTTCATTGCTTGCGGATACTTTTAGGATTACCTTAAGTTTTATCAAAAAAACTTTAAAACATAGTTTGTTTATATATATATATATATATATATATATATATATATATATATATATATATATATATATATATATATATATATATATATATATTATATATATATATATATATATATATATATATATGTATGCATGTATGTAATTTTTTTAAACAATATGCTAGATATACAAATCTACAAAAATTTTTAAAGCAAAGATAGAAATATTTATCTAAAACTTTTAATATCCTTTAAGTTTAGATGATGCACTTCGGATTACTTATAAATGCGTCATCTAAAGGTTATGGTCATAAGAGAAAAACAAATTCAAGACAAATTAATGGGTTTTATAAAATCTAAATCCCAAAAGATAGTTAACTGAGGCACGTCTTCGACATCATTCTTCCTGCAAAACTGCAGACTGTTAAAAAAGGTATGCCTTTTTGTGCCATCTTAATCTAAAGTTGCAAGATGGAATGAGAAAAAGAGATACGAATTAAATTAAAATAATGAGGAAGTGAGAATATGGATTTTTCTCATCGAGGGGTATAATAGTAATTATACAAAGTGTATATATTTATCCATTTAATTATATTAAGTACGTAAATGACAAAACCATAACCTAGGGTTATATTGTTTGAGCCATGTCCCTAAATATGAGAAGGACTTGCTTTGACAATTGTGAAACTTATGTACTTAGGGATAATTGAAGGTATTATAGTTGTATTAGGAATGTTTCAAAGTATCATATAAATACCAACGCATCCTAAACAAGAAATGATTGATCCTCCCTTAACATAACCGAACTCTTTCCCTCTCCTCCTCCACTATTTAATCGAATCCCAAGTGAATTTGAACCCTAATCGACTTCTAGTCGATTACCTGTGTTCCAACGTTGCATAGGATCTAGCCCTAGTTCTACAAATGCAGTACTGTTAGAAACCTAACATAACTAACACAAGTGATTCTCCCTAAACCCTAATAGATACTTGAACAAGGTTGCAGACAAGATTAAGGTGGTGATTCCAAGCAGACATAAGTTTACTTGCAGTTCAAGATAGCCTGCACACATAAATAACTCTATAAACACCCTTTCTATGTGTTTAGGTTAATGTTACATATTTGATTAGGAGATCTTAATAATAGGGTTTGAACCACATGGTTTAGCTTGCTTATTTTCGTTGTGCATGTTTTTTAAACCATGTGGATGACCACCAGTGTAACAACCCACTAACTTCCCCCTTAGGTTAGAAATGCCTTACTAACTTAACTTAGGCCCTCAATAAGCACAATATAGGTTAGAAATGCCTTTAGGATTTTCCAGAGCCAAATATTTGCCTTATTATACCTTTATGACCTAACTAACCTTTAGACAAGCTCACGTATCTGGCTATACCAACCACCACTATGTTTACTTGATGTAAACACCCCGGTATGTCAAGTCAAGGTTGCAAACTAATTTTCACTAAGAAAACTATCACTCTAGTACACTATGCTTATCTGAAAACCCTAACTGCACCTATGTGTTTACGCTTATCTTTAAAACCCTAATTGCCTATCTGAATTAGTTTGAAAGTGTTTAAAGCTTAGGTATAAGTTACAATAGCTACCTTAGGATATATTAGACTCCCTAGGCCATAGTACAACCCACTAGAACTTAGGTATAAGTCCTATATGCATAAAACCCTAAATAGGTTATAACTTCCCGGAAACTAGGTTTAACTTTCCCAAATCTTTACCATAAGCTACCATCACTTAGTATAAGCCCCCTAGGACTTAACATTAGTCATTAGAAACTAATAGGACACCAAATTAGGCACTAAACCCTAGGCTAAACCTAAAACTCTCACTAGACAAAACTAGGTTAAAACTATACCTAAAACCTTAAAACTAGCTACTATCTTACTTGTAAACCCCCAAGCAAGCAACCTAGCACCTCTATATAATCTACCTAGCACCCTATCACCTACAAGCACCCAAGCAAGGAGGTGCATCACCTCCTTGTCACTCATTTCTTCTTCACCGCCTCTCTTGGCTCTCTACCACCACAACCGGCCTACTAGCGCCCCCTAGCTACTCCATAGCTAAGCTTCGTCATCCCTAGACCTTCCACGACCTATCCTAGCCCTGCTTACTCAACCCTCTCCCTCCACGACACATGGCGAGGCTTTGCTTGGTCGCTACTCCTTACGTGGCTATAAATAGCCAACCCTCCCCTCATTTCTTCTTCACACCTCCTCTCCTCTCTACCTCACTTATATTATGTAGTACTAGACCTTTAGAAGCCAAAGAGATCAAGTAGCAAAGCCTTGGTAGTGTCGAGTTGTGTTTTTGAGCCGAGAGATAGCCAAGAAACCCTAAAAACCCTTTTAGCCCTCGTTACCCTTCCCATGACCTAGGTAAGCCTTAACCTTGAATCTACTAGCTTTAGAACAAACCTAGGACACTTAGGAAACACCTTAGAAACCATAGGATAGCTGATGCGCGTGATGTGTCGTTGCGGTTTAGCAGTGTTAGTGCCTATTCATGTTTTACATTTATATTTAGCCGACTTATCAATAACACACACACACACTTAACGAGTAGTGTACCCGGTCAGTTTGTATATAATGGTAAGCAGAGTGTCGATCAATAAGAGTGGAACGTATTATCTAGTTATCCTAATCAGTATTTTAATATCTAAGTTAGCTTTACAGTCTAATCTAACGAAAGGGGTTCAGCCTGAGAGACTGGCACAGTTTGGTTATATAATTAAACAGTAAAAACTAATGAGAACAAATCAGCGAATAGCATACACGTATACAGATAGATAATAGAGACAATAAGAAGACCTGTCTTGATAATTAAGCAGCTTGTCACTTGTTTTATTGCTAGTTTTATATGAAGTGTATATAATTAAGCTTGTACTCGTTGGTTTCCTTATATCGGCGAGTAAACCCTTAGTGATTACTTATGAATATCCTATTTATCCAAAGACATCGGATTAAATTGGCGAGGAAGGGGTATGGCGGCCCAAGCAGTGCTCAGCTAGACACAGAGGTAATCAATGCACTAATATAAATTCACCAAAGACATCAAACATATAAACTTTAATTGATGGGAAAACAATTTTAAGGCGGGCATTTGATTTTGCGTACTCACAAACTACCGGCCATCAATCCTGATGAATTAAAGCTTACTATTACAATAAAACAAAACTACTTAATAAATTGAATACATGCAGGACCTTCTTACAGCTCTAAGATCTTCGTTTGGGGTGTGTCTTGTGTTGCTTGTTCGTCTGAATTCGCCTCCTTAGGGTTATGGTGCACACAAAATTCGTCTAGGTCTTGGGGTATTTATAGTTTCTGTCTGAGGGTTCGATGCGGCGCATGTAATGAGCAGATGCGGCGCATTGACTTAACTTCGCGTGGGGTCCAAGCTTATTATATTCTGGAATATTCGTACACCGCCATTATATGTGGCGTAACTTGAATCTTTATGCGGCGCATGTCCTTCAGTTGTCTTGGATTGTTTCTGGTGAAGTCTTGATAGTGATACGCCGTATATCAATTGTGTGATGCGGCGTATCTGGAGTAGAACGAGCTTGATCTTCTTCTTTGACCAAAGTTTCATATGCGGCGCATGGTAGAATTCCATGCGGCGCATTCTTCAAAGTCAGGCAGTTGTCTTCGAATTCATCTAAGTATGATATTTTGGCGTATCTGTTGAGTTAGATACGGCGCATCTTATGGGCTTCAATAGACTTTTGACATCTTGCTCATTTTTCTCCGTAATTAGTCCAAAATCGCCAAGTTTCGCCTTTTACCTATTTTTACCTGAGAATCACTAAAGTAAACATTAAAGCACTGATTCTCATACATAATAAAGTAAAACAAGTTAATTAAATAGGATAAATGATGATAATAAAGTGTACTTATTTGAGTTCATCAAATATTCTCCCACTTGAACTTTACTTGTCCCCAAGTACACCTTAGATTTAATCTTATGAAAATGTATCCTAAAAAGTATTAGGATTTGTTTTTAATAGTTAAGCATGTATTCGTTTTATCATAATCACACAACAAACCACTTAACGAAGTAGAAACAAAACATATAAAACAATTCTAAATCGTTTAGTTGCTAGTTGTGACGAATATTCTATCATAAGCTTGACAATTATACGCATCTCCCCCACTAAAGCCAAGGAGTAACAAGTATAAAGCGGTAAAATGGGTTAGTTGGTTAAGGGTTGATCATCCTTTTTAATCTCTATCGATCTCATATTCTAGAAAAGGCGACAAAATCACGAATACATGATCGAATCCACGACCA